>PVJH01000710.1:0-272637 GCA_004026705.1 Nesogale talazaci | reverse complement strand
GTACTTTAAAGCTTAAGGACTAAATGTCAAGAAACTGCTAAGAACTCAAGCCTGAGAAATGGCTTAGGCAGACAAGTAATACGATAAAGCAGTAACGAGACAACCAACTGTGACCGAACCTTCTCTGTGGGAAGGTCCTTGGCGGCCTCTTGTCTTTATCTGTCTGCTATACTCAAGAGATAGAGGAAAGAAGCCAGTGGTGAAGGGGCGTCGGCCAGTGGGTTCACTTTTTCCTTCCCTAGATTGGAAGGCTGTCACTCTACAGCTCTCCTTTGCCTGCTCTTTTAGGAATGAATTAGTGTGGAAAGTACCAAATAATTAAAATCTTGGTTGCAACAAATGAGGCTGTATCAAAGGCAGTGACTCTAGAAAACTAAACCACTGGTTCTCATTCCTTGTTCCTAATATTTGCTGTATCCTTTTCATGGCTAGCTTTATTTTTCTTTCTTTCTCTTTTAAGAATAATGGTTTCTTAAGTAAATTGCCCCCCGCCCCCCTTATAGAAGGGTTTCAGGGAGGAGACAAGCCAGTCAGGGTGCTATATAAGAACAATGAAACAGGCAACTTTCCTCTAGTTCTTTCAGGCTTCCTCCCCCACTCTCCACCCCCACACATGTACTATCACGATCGCAATTCTACCTCACAAATCCACCTAGAACATAGATTGTACACTGGTAAAGATAAGAAATGGAAAAACAGGGAAACCAGGACAGATGAACCCCTCAAAGCCAATCATAAAAGTGTGTACCATACATACAGCCATAGGTTTATTATGGTCCCAAGTGTTTCAAACAAACAAAATAATCCAAGAGGAGTCTGAGAATGGTCTTAACATGGAATTTCTATGTCACCCAAAGTGGCATACACCCACACCACAAGAAAGTTCAACTAGGGATCTCACTACAGTGCCCCTTGACACCACATGACTCCCGACACTAGTCAATATCAGGTCCCAGAGCCCCAAATACAAGCTCTTGGTCTGGTTGCTCAGTCATGACAATAAGGTGTTGGTCAAGTCCACGTTCTTTGTAAAAGGTGATTCTACAACTTACAGAAATGAAAAGGTGTTTTAATGATGAGAGTTACTAGAATGGAAAACTATGGTAGGTGATGATGTCTCAGAAACATGACCTATGGGTTTGGTCATATGAAAATTGATGGTGATTTTAGAATCGAATTGCTTTGAACAAACACCACTCATTGAACAAACACCAGCTCTGGTTTTCATGTAGTTCATATGAAATAGATTTGGGAAATCCAAAATATTCAAATAGTCAAGAAAAATGCTGATTTGGGACAATTTATGTCCACACATATTTCTGTTGATTATATATAATGCTTAGGAAATATGGCTCTGACAGATGATTTCAGAAAGTTTCAAATTGTGAAATAATCAAGGATATATGAAAATCCAATGAGTCAGAACACATGGGTATCTGTTTAAAAGTATGAGACTATTTTAAGTTTGGTACATGATATAATAGGAACAATATGAGTTATATCTAAGTTTCACTTACTGATGGATAACTTCTTACGTGTTATGATATTACCCCCTTCAAGATAATTCAGCAAATATGTATCCTGCCCTTGTTAATTGTGAGACAAATCAGCATTCCACAAAATTCAGCCCCATTCTGGCTTGCACTAAACAGTGCCAATACTTTTGGAAATAAATTATTCTCTTAAATGTTAATCTTACATAGAAAATCACAGCGGAAATGGGGATCATTCACAAATGCTTCTTGTAATAGGTGTCCACTTAGTATTTATTACTTTTAAAGAATCTAAAAACGTACTAATGGAGGTGAACAGAAGAATAGAAGACATTGCTTCATTCAATACATTCTTCATACCACACTCTGAGGAGAGCTGGCATAGATCCACTCAACCAAAGCACAAACTCAAACTCTCTGCCATCAAATCAACACCAATGCCCTCTGTAGTTTCTGAAACCGAAAATATTTACAGGAGAGAAAAATCCTCATCTTTCACCTGAGTAGGCAGACTGGATATTATTGATTAGAGAGTAAGATTATATACTTACTCTGGCTGCCATGGCTGTGGAATAGATGAAATATTAGCCAGCTTGACCTTCCTGCGGTTGCGTGGAAGAAAGAAGAGCGTGGCTATGCCTGTAAAGACTTAAAGTCTCAGAGACCCACAAGAAGAGTCTACTTTGTTCAGAGTGACTCTGAGATGGACCTGACTCAGTGTCAGAAGTCACATTTAAAAAAAATTACTTAGTTTAATTTTTAAGTCTGGATAAGTCAGAGTTGAGGAAATAAGTAACTAATGACTTTACTGATACTTAGAGAGTTGAATGGATGCACACTTCATGAGAAAATAATGAAAATAAAGACAACTCATTTTTTTGATATTTTATAAACAATAATTATAAAGATTTAGTTGAACTTAAGCCACATGAAGATATATTCTTCTAGACAAAATAAGTCTTCATTTTGAATCTGCACTATAAATCTGCAGAAACATACTTATCAATTCAGATTTGAATTGTTGCGAGCATAAGGATTATCTTTTATTTTTTATATTTTTCTATAAACTATTAATAATTGTAGATATTTATTTGGACTTTAACCATTTGAAAATATATTATTCTAGAAAAATTGATTCTTCATTAAAATTATTCTCTATAAATCAGAAAGAACATAAAATATAGTTATATACTTGGCATTAGTCAAAATAATCCTGGGAAATTTTTTGAATTTTAAAATTAAATTATACCCAGAGAAATAATTAATTAACTTATTAAAAATATGTAATGCATAAAAATGCCCTAGATCCAACTCAAAATTATAACCTGCCCTATTTTTGCTTTCACAATACATGAATAAGTAGAACATGTGCACAAAAATAAAAGACATCATTAAGAATGTAAAGGTATTTATGTGACAATATTTTAGATATTTTCCTATATATATCAAATTATATGTGTAGAGTTATAAAATGATGTACTATTTACAAACCATGCAACTCCTTAACTTAATCTTTTTTTTTTCTACTGAAACATGTGTACATTTTAAAGTCTGCACACACTTTTTAGTGACCATGTTGTTGCTATTAAGGGCTGTCAAATGAGTCAGCTTGTGGTGTGAAATTGTTAACCTTGAACTTTACAACTCCTGGAAATCCTAGGTATAACAGAACAAGATGTTTCCAGTTCTTCATTTTCCTCAGAATGATCTGTATGTCTGATCCCACTGCTTCAGTGAGTATGTCAATTTGGTATCATCCTCTTTTCTTAGTGAATCTCCACATAAACAAACATGCTGTTTTTCTACTGGATTGATCCCACATGATAGTCATCATGTCAAAAGTCAGAAAGACAAAGTTTTGTCATTCTGGGATACTGCTCATCACACTTTCCTCTGTGAATCTGAGTTTGTATTCTTTCAGGTTTTTCTCATATCAAAGATCCTGAGTAAGTATTCAACTGGACTTCTTCTAAGACAGATCTGTCCTACATAAATTCCATGGTATATTCAATATTCTGTCCTGAACTCATAATTCATATGCTTCATTTCTTCTGTACCCTCCCATTTCATTGTTCATTTTTCAGATGCATGAATACACCATTATTTATTTAGCCAATATGATTTTTTCTTTTAAGAAATTATATAACAAACTACATGTGTTAAGTCAGTTTTGAATGACACATTTCTTTCAATAGAATGATCAATTGAATTAATTATTTGTGTTTCTAGAAGGGTATCAATGCACATTGCAAAATGTGCTCTCCCCAAAAAATAATCTTTGGCAAGAAGGCTTGCAAAAGCACTTTATGAATTTATACTTCCATGTTACTCCTTTTGTTTATGTCCATATCATCACCACCTGCACTTTAAATCTGAGTTTTTTTAGTTTTTATTTTTTTTTTTTTGTGGGGGGCTTCACTGCTTTCCGGTGGTGGGACTAGGAGGCCCAGCCCCACTGCTGGAATTGAACCTCCGTCGCAGTGGGCCGCAGTCCTGCGCACAACCACTATGCCACCAGGGTTCAGCCCTGAGTTTGTTTATTTTGAGTTCTTTCTCTTTCCTCTGAGTTAACACATCTATCCATATTCTAGGATAAAAAATTTTTGAGGTCCTGATTTATAATATTACACCATATGTTCACTAGAGGTCAGATTCAACTTAATGACAGTAAACTTAAGAGCATGTATTTGTCATAATTATTTATGAAAATATACCTACATTGTGGTTTCTTATAAATTTCCTTGCTAAAAATAAAGCATCAAGAGTTCCTTTAACTATTAAATAGTCATTGGATGGCACCTATAGTTAAGCACTGGGCTACTTCTCCAGAGATTAGCAGTTCAAACACACGCAAAGTCACCTTGGAGTTCTGGTGACCTGCTTCTCAAAGGTCAACCTTGAAATCCCTAAGGAGCAAGTGTGCTTTGACATGGGAACCACTCGACAGCCAGTGCCAACAACAATGCCCTTATGCCAACAATTGGTTTTGACGTCATTCTGCTGTGGTCCCTTGCCTGTTGCTGTGAGACGTGTTTTTCCTGTACCAGCAGGTATCAGTGGACAGGTTTCAGCAGAGTTTCCTGATTACTAAAGACGAAAAAAAAAAATAGAGTAATCTATTTTTAAATATCAGTCAACAGAAACTGATCACAATTTATTCAATATAGATATTGTCCAATCTTGTGCTAAACAACAAAACCGGAAGTAGCTAAAAATACAAATTGGCCTTCCCCATGGACTTGAATGTATGGACAAAGTTGGTGCAGGACAAGGCAATAGTTAAAGCTGTCGTACCTGAAGGTGCCCTGCAGTGAAGTTCACGCAGAGGCAATGAGCAACATCACAAGGCCATCACAAAAGGTCGTGAAAGATCTTGAGTGTTTTGTTTTGCTTTTTGTTTCTTTTTGTTTCACTCAAGACTGACTGATCATCTTTAACTCCTACTGTACCACATTTCTAACACGTTCTATTCATGATAATGCAAACATAGCATCTGTCCTTAATTCTCATCGAAATGTATAGGAATTACAATTTTATTCATATTTAACTTATTTATGTTAAATATTTAACATATTTAACAATGTGTCTAAGAGAAGAGCAACCCAAATGTGATAAATCCAATGTTCCCATTGAAAATATTTTATATGGTTATATTAATTTATTTCAAATAACCTGGTGAAATTTCTATTTTCCTAGAAGGCAAATATTTCATGTATTTGAAATTCCTCGTAGGATTGTAAATTTGAGCAGAAAGTGCTTTTCTGATGTATGTTTGTGTGTGTGTGTGTGTGTGTGTGTACGCGCGCGCACGCGTGTGCCTGGGTATCCACTGGCCTTGTAGGACATTGTGAAAGATTTTCTCCAATGGTAAGAAGGAAGACAGAAATTCCCACATGTCCTTATTGTAACACAGAACATTAAAAGAGAGAGAGAAATTTCAACTGTTTTGTGTCCTGCTGGCTCTGGATTTTGAAATCATATTTAGTTCCCCTGAGCAACTTATTTCTTTGAGTCTAGCTTCAGGTTCTTTACCTGTGCTGCCGGGAGATCTGCTTCAAATATTCTTAGTCTGAGTCCACTCACATCTTTTATAGACAAAGAAAACACTTTGAAAGTCGGGCAAGCCTTGTTCAGACTCAGCAAAAGCAACTCGAGAAAGGGAATTTCCATTCAAAATGAATTTCCCAGATGAGAGATGAGCTCCCTCCATACCCCCGACACTACTGTTGCTGGAGGAGGCAAGCAGGTGCATTCAATTCACAAACTTTCTAACTTTCAAAATAGTTGTGCTTTTTTTCTTTTTAAAAAAATACTAAGTAGCAAAGCTGGGCAAGAAATACTTGGTAAGTTCTGGATGGGACTAAGAGAGGCTTCTTTGAGTGAGGTGACAAAAGTTATCACTGAAGTTGCCCCAGGAACACAGCAGGGATGGAGGAGTATAGCTGGCTCTGAGAACTGTAGGTTGAAGCCAAGCTCAGCAAGGGTCGAAGTTGCATAAGATGACTAGCAATATCACCTGTTTCTCCCTGTACCCATTTTCAAAACATAACTCTGGGATTCATGTGTTAAGGAGTACAGTGATTATTTTAGCACATAGTCTCACTTGTTCACTACCTGCCCTTGTTCCAAACTAGTTTTGAATTGGACAGGACCTTGATCTGATGCTGAAATGAATAGCATAAAAATAAGCTATATAATATCCAGTGGCATTCAACGATGACAGTTTTTACTTATTTATGTGAATCCCAGACTGGTGGCAACTTGTACCCTTTTAAAAATAGATGTGAAAAAGAGCATCTTGGGCTTGCACTAGCATCTGATTCTATCATTTTACTACCAAGGCACGTAACTGCAAGATCGTTTTTTCTGTGGACCTAAATTTCAAATTAACTTTTCCTTTTCTCTTTCCATTCCCAGAAAGGGGAATATATATAATTAAATTCATTCAGCAAATAGGAATGGACACCTGGTCCATTAGTTCCTGTGATTGTTATACAGCATAGCATGTTCCGTGGTACTTGACCTAACTTAAAACCTCCATCCTCAAACTCACTTCCTAACTCAAAAGTCACTAACTCATCTGCTGTGATTAGTATGAACTTCAGATTAATTCCTGACGTGATTGCTTATGTATAATTCAAAGATAGGATTACTTGTCTTGGAAGTTTTTCGCAATGACAAAATAAAACTCTCAAACTCACGGCTATGAAGTCACTTCCAACTGAGCTATTCTTTAGGGCTTTAAATCTTCCCAGGAGCATGCCGTCTCATGTTTCTCCCTCAGAACGGAAGATGGATTTGAAACACTGACCTTGTAATGAACAGTTAATGCTCCTCTTACCAAAACAAATGTAAGTAAACCCAAAAAGCTTTTCTGTTTTCTGTTTTGTTTTACAAATCAAATTAGCCCATATGGAAATATGTTCTGCCCTATGTTTTTTTAATTGCTTTCTAGTGTTCCAAGGTTATGGTGATGATGATGATAACTATAATAATGTCCCAAACTATCATAAAACTGTTTAAATCCAAACACTATTATTCAAGTGTCAAACTCTTTTTTTTGTTTGTTTTTGGGGCATCACTGCCCTCTGGTGGAGGGAGTAGGAGGTCCAGCCTTGCTGCTGGATTTGAACCTCCAACCCAGTGGGCCGCAGTCCCGCGCACAACCACTACACCACCGGGGCTCAGCCAAGTGTCAAACTCTTTTACATGTTTTGACATAGGTTAATCTTAAAAAGATGTAAAGTGCTAATTATTATTATTTTCATCTAGTAAAACACTGCTACTCTATGAAAATAATTAACTTATTGGATAGGACCAACTTTATAAAGGCCTGACTTTGGAATAAATCCACAGCCACTTGCTCTTATTTCATTTACGATATTGTTGCTTATGTCAAGTTGACATGAGATTATGTAACTACCACAAAACCCAAACTGTTTTTAGCTCTAACTCCTTGGCCATGTTCCTAAAATATAGATGGAGTCACAAGATTTCTTAACTAAAAATGTTCACTGTCCATCTCCTCTAAGACCTTGAGAATAAATTTATCATCCTTAGAATGTCATCTAAAACCATTTCTAACTTGGCCCTACCTGACCTTCTAAACTTATCTTTCTATTTCTCATCTGTCGAGTCCCAGCTCAAATGCCACCTTCTCTATAAATTCTTACAGATCCATAATCAGAAAAGATTCCTTTTGTATTCTTATAGCATGTGAGTTTTATTTATTAGCGTGTATAGTGTACTAGGTTTTGTAGCATGGCTAGTTGTTATTGTACTTCACTGTGATGTACAATACAGAATTTAGAAAGCAGGAATCATAAGCTTGCTTTCCTTCCCTGCTTCTCGCAGAACCTAAGATGGTATTTTCTTGTCCTTTTCATAAGACCTAGGGATGTATGAAGAAGTGAAAGAATAAATGTAATGTAAATTAATTAGTATTAGTGTTTGGATGTCCAAACACCAATTTTCTCTTTTCTTCAAATTAGTATTCTGCAGCTCTGAATCTATTTCAAATCAGCATTATCCCTTTGGAACTCTCAACCATACTGTTGTTAAGTGCCAACAGTGTTCTCTGACTCACGGTGACACTTTGTATGAGGGCACAGAGAACACCCTGGTCCTAAATTCGTCTCACATAATTTCTACATTGGAGCCCATTGTAGCCACAGTGTCATTCCATCTATTTGATAGTCTTCCTCATTTTTTCTGACACTCTGCTGGAACTCGTAGCTAGGCATTCCTGAAAAATATCAGTTTTATGTCTTAAGAAATATATATATATATATATATATATATTTCTATATATATATATTTCTACCAATTAGATTCAAAAGTGAATCTGAAAAACTTACACATAGCATTTAAATGTGTTACATATGGGTTACAAAACCAAGACTCAATGCCATG
Source organism: Nesogale talazaci (assembly GCA_004026705.1). Classification (NCBI taxonomy): domain Eukaryota; kingdom Metazoa; phylum Chordata; class Mammalia; order Afrosoricida; family Tenrecidae; genus Nesogale; species Nesogale talazaci. The sequence continues at coordinate 264,232 of PVJH01000710.1, read as the reverse complement.
GTCAATTATGACACATATCAACTATAAGTCTTTACCTCTGCAGACAAACTCATCTTTTTCACATGGAGTAGCTCGTGGGTTTGATCCACTAACCTTGTTTTAGCATCCCAATACTCAATCCAAAGTGCACCCTGGATCTTTAAATATATGGATATATATAGGTTCAATTAATAAGCAATTAATCACATAAAATTTAGGTTCAATGATGTAGATACACTTAGATTAAATACTGCAAACACTCTAAGAATTATGCCAACAAAGGGAAAAGAAGTGAGAGCACTACAGGTATCCTGCTTATTTAACTCTAAACTTTCCAAACAAATAGAGTAGAGTAGGTACAGGATTAAAATTTAAATGTTTTTTTAAAACAGTTTTATGAAACAATATTCTCTCTAATACTAGCAAACTAAACCTTTATCACCCATTGTCCCCCTTTGGAGTGGGTGGGAGACTGTAATCACTCCTTTGTGGACAGCAGTCTAGCACTCCCAGGGGCTACCAGGGATCTTATTGAAATCTGTAGAAAATCCTTGGAAAAATTATACTGTATTTGGAATTGAATAATATCCTCAACTTCATCCTAATCTGTAAAACAGTGATTTAGTCCTTAAAATATTTCTTAATGAGGATGGATGTGTTGATGCCAGATTGTGTTTCAGCAACAAATATTGAGAGGGAAATAAATAAAACAATGTCATTTGAAATACTTTGCTATATTTTATATCTGTAATATAGCTGTTTCTATGTGTATTTGCATTATGTTTTTGTTTTCTCCACTAAGGGTCTGTACAATGTTTTAAAATATTTAATAACTTATTTATTTCTTGAAAGGTAACTTATTACTTGGAGTCCTTCCCTTCTCCAGACACACACTTGATTACCTCAAGCAGTCCCTTGACTTTCAGTACTGTGAATTAGGGTACAATGAGCATCCTCTCACCGGCATTGTGGTTAGCATGGACTCAAAGAACAACATACCCAACTGCCTGTTTGACCTTTGAATTCCATGGGTAATATATATTTCATAATCATATCTACTATTATCTCCTCAGTGATTCCCTTCACCATATGAGACAGTCAACTCATCAGTTGCATGAGTTCTACTTTCAAATGTCTAACCGCATTTTGATCATTCGTTAACAAGCAGGCACTTATTCATCCTTTTCCAATCCAGATAAATATAATGGACTTCTAACTGATCTCTGCTCGCCCTCCTCTTTCATTCCTTGTCTACTCTATTATATTTTCAACCTAACAGAGGAATAATATAAAACATAAGTTATATACATTGCATCTCTGCTGATCATAAACCATGCAGTCTTCTTTTGTTCCTTCTGAACTACTGCCTGTTGGTCTATGTCCCTCTACATCCCATATGAGCACAGTGAATTGCTTTGTAGTGTGATCCATAGTAATCGTTATGACCCACACAGTTGAGGGCCTTTGCATAGTCAACAAAATAGAGGCAAACACTATTTTACTGATTTTAACCAGGATCCTTCTTAGGTCAGCAATGATATCCCTTGATCTATGTCCTCGATCAAACGGGGTTTGAATTTCTAACTGCTCTCTGTCGATGTACTGTTGCAACTGTTGTTGAATTATTGGCCCCAAAATTTTACCCCCATTTTACATTAATGATATTATTTGATAGATTCCTCATTCTTTTAGAACATATTTCATTGGAATCGATACACATATGTATCTCTTCTTGTCATTTACTCAGGCAGCTGTCTTCCCAATTTCTTTGCATAGAACTAAATGTGCTTCTAGTGCTTCAAAATCTTTTTGAATATTTCAATTGATCCTGAAGTCATTTTGTCAGCTTATGCCTTTATTGCTATTTGGACTTCTTTCAGTTATTGGCTCTGTTGAAAAGTTTGTGTGAAGAAAAACAAAACCATCTATCTATCTATCTATCTATCTATCTATCTATCTATCTATCCTCATGATCACCAATTATCTATCTATATTTATCAATATCTAATTATCTATCTGTATCTATTTATCTAATTATCTATATCTACCTATCTATCTATCTATCTATCTATCTATCTATCTATCTATCTATCTATCATCTATATCAGCTGCCATTTACAATAAAACTCTCTTATATGTTGTCCCACAGTCTTGTGTTTTGGCAGGTCCTTCAGGTGAATTTAGAGAAAACAACAATTAAGAACAACTCACCTAAAGCATTATCTTAAAAACATCCTATGACACTATACTTAACCACTGTAAAAATGTGTTGTGATCAATAAGAAACATGGTCAATGGGGACATGGGAGGAAGATGGCAGAAATTTTTGTTTATATTGAAAGGACTCACTCTATCTCTTATTCTGGCATTTGCCATCTCATTATAATTTGACTCTAGTATGTTATTACCTGACTTTTCTGACCTTTCTCTTACTACTTCTTAAATAAGGTTAAAGGTGCATATAAACATCAAATTCTTTAAATCATTTTGTAGTAAGTTAGTTGTAAAAGCAAACCTATCTTTCCATTTCCACTCTTACCTGGACTATGATCTTAAGTAGCTTGCAATAGCACCTGCCCACTCCTGCCTAGCATACTATCCACTCCTCTTGCTCCATTCCACTGTTACCTGAACCACACATAGTTCGAGGTGTGTCCATTCTCTCCTGTAGTAAATTTGGATAGTGTGCTAAAACTACTTTCAAGATGTGGGAACTGCCTTGCAGGATGTGGAACTACCTTACAAGATGCGGGATTTCATTGCAAGATGCTGAAGTAAATACCACCCATAGGAACATAAGTGACTCCATTTTGAGAGAAACTAAAAGCCTAGTAAGAAATGACGAGTCACTGCAGACTCACTGAAAAGAAGCAAACCACCTACCAGGGCAGCATCTAGAAGCTGCCCAGACACATCTGGGGAACCCTTGGCAAACTCCACAATGGCTTCAAAGAGCAAGCAAAACTGACTATAAAGGCCTGGGTAGATAGACTGAATTCAGAGAGCTAGGAATCAAGAGGGAGACACTAACTCCTGCTCTCTTCAACTCTGTCCTGGTAAGGTCACTGATGAAGCCAATAGCTAACAGAACTAAGGACCAGTAACTGACAGGATGCTGAATTTATCTTGTGCTATTCTTGTAGCTAATGACTAAAGTTAACTTTAAGATTATTAGACTCTTTGATGTGTGTTTGAAGTGAATAAACTGAGCATTCAAAAATGTCAAAGAGCATTAAATAATTATTGATTGCGCTGCTTGGGAAAAATTTCATGAGGTTAGCTATCTAGAAGAGAATAACTCTACCGCCCTTTCCTTTCCTGCCACCACTCCCCTTTGACGCTTCACCTTTCTTCCTGTATCCTTTCTCCAGGGGTCTTCTGGACTCTAGCTCTCTGCCCAGCTTAGTCCTGGAGTTGCAAAGTAGATTCCTCATCATTGAGCCCATTTTTTCTGCCTTTGTGCAAAATCTTTGAAAAATCAGGTTAAATACAATCGTTTGTGCTTGCCTATCCTGGTGCCCTGTCTCATATCGTAAACACACGCATCCTGACTGCTCTACAACTTTACTATGTCCAGCTGAATACATGGCAGGGAACACATTCTGCTTGCTGATATTTGTATGAGAAGTTAGGCAGGGATTCCTTAATCGTGAGCAATCTCTTTTTACATTCTCCTTCTGGGAGGGTGAGCAGGCTGGACACTCATCCTCTGGATTTCTATCACTTATCTCAGGTCCGTATAAACTCGAGACACCAGCATATCCGCATGACTGACACTTCGTAAATTACCTCTCACAGACTATTAATGAGGCAGCCCTGGTAGCTTTGTGATTACACGTTGAGCTACAAGCCACAAGGTAAGCAGTTCTAAACCACCAGCTGCTCCACAGGAGAAAGACATACTTTTCTACTTCCCGATACAGTTAACATTTCAGAAATTTGCAAATTCTACTCTGTCCTATGAGGTCACCATGAGTCAACATCAGCTCAGTGGCCATGAGTGAGTCTCTTCATGTGGCATATGCTAAAAGTCCCTTTAAGTAGGTGTCCAGCTATCAACAGATATGACACAAGGGGTCTTAAAAGCTTGAAGATAAACAAGCGGCCATCTAGTTCAGAAGCAACAAAGCCCACATGGAAGAAGCACACCAGCCTGTGTAACTATAAGGTGTTGAAGGGGTCAGGGGTCAGTCATCAAAGAACTAAAAATTATATCATTATAAATGAAGGGGAGTACAGATTGGGAATCCAAAGCCCATCTGTAGGTAACTGGACATTCCCTTACAGAAAGGTCTCGAGGAAGAGATGAGCCAGTCAGGGTGCAGTGTAGCAACAATGAAATAAGCAACTTTCCTCTAGTTCTTTAATGCTCCTTCCTTCCCCACTATCGTGATCCCAATTCTACCTTACAAATCTGGCTAGACTAGAGGATGTGCACTGGTACATATAGGAATCATGGGGAATCCAGGAGAGATGATCCCTTCAGGATCAGTGGTGAGAGTGGTGATACCAGAGGGTCGAGGGAAGGCGGGGTAGAAAAGGGGAACTGATGACTAGAATCACAAGTGAGTGAAGGGAGAAGTTGGGTAGTGTAAGATCTGATAAAATAAAAATGATTTACAAATTATAAAGGCTTCATGAGAGAAGGGAGAGCAGGGAGGAAGGGCAAAATGAGCTGATAACAATGGCTCAAGTAGAAAGTAAATATTATATTTTGAGAATGGTGAAGGCAACATGTACAAATGTGCGTGATACAATTTATATATCTATATATATATATCCATATATATATATATGGGTTGTGGTAAGAGTCATACAAGCTCCAATAAAATGATCATTTTTTAAAGATCTGTTTTTTCAGAGAACTAAAGTATTTTTGTTCACTCCTCATTGTTGTTATTGTTTGTTGTTGTTTTTAAATATAGGAGAGTAAATCTCAAGAAGAATTGACTATATACTTACCTATTAGAAAAGCAAGTATGGTATGTACCTGCATGAGTTTTTATGTAAATAGACTTGATATTCTCTATTGATTTTTAAATGTCTTCATCATTTAAAGAGCAATGTACCTATAACCTGTAATGACCCAATATAAGGAAGAGACTTCAGAAACTTTGTAATGGGAGACTACTAATTAGAAATATATAGAGAGATAGCCTACCTTGTGCTTTTTCATCTATTTTATTTTTAGAATTCAAATGTCTTAAAGTAATTTCTTTTTTATCTGATTTCATCCTGTACTTGATATAAAATTACCATACCAAATGAGCCATTCAAATTAGCAGTGAATTATGGCTCAAATTATTAGAAGTAATTATGCTTGTGACTAACTTGATGTTTTAATAAAATGTGGAGCATGACAGGGTTAATATTTTTTAGCATTTGCTATGACACTTCACATGAAGAGAAATAAATAGTGAGACTATCCAACACATATATGATTTGATATAACACATTTTATATATCAAATGCATTCTATATGAAACATAACTATATGGCACTTTAAAAAAGATACCTTGAGGTAATTCTTTCTGCTCAATTTAGAAAAAGATATATTTTTAGATAATGAGTCAGCACACATTGAGATTTTCTGCTATGGGACAAGAGAAATAATTGTTTCAGGCTTAGATACTGTGAGAATTTATATTTTACAAAGCCATAGATTCTTGGAAATTAAGCAAACAGGTGTTACCAAAATAATGTAAAGTGTCCTGCTTCTTTGTCCACATGCTCCTAGTATTTACATCTAATTCTACTTTTGTGGGAAGCATCCTTGGTATCTTTTAAAATAGTTTTACCTTAAAATTAGTACTGAACACTGTTGTTGAGATATAATATTGTACCCTTGTGATTTTAAAAATACCAATTCAGGAAATAAATATCCAAAGTTCAAAGTTTATTGCTTTTTTGATATACATAAGTGTACCAGGATTAATCAAATCAATATTATCTAATCATTTCATATTCAGAAACCCTACAGATGAAGATGAGCAATTAGTTTGGATTTCACAGCTGAATTAACAGTTGTTCATTGAAACAAAATGTTGGAAACATTGCCAACAATCAAGAGGCATCCTGGTCCTTCATTGTCTCCCTTTAGGACACAGTAAAATCACTGCTGACTCACTTGTAAAAGTAGATTTCACGACTTTAATGGTTTAAAATTATATTCCAAAGCCCAAATCAAAACTCATTCTCTTTAAGTAAATTTTCATGGTAGTATTCTTGTATTGGCAGTGAACACCCACAAACTACTATTATCACATTCATAAATACTAAAAAATATCTCATAATTCACTTAGACTGAGGCCAAATGGAACCTTTGCCAAAGGCTGGAGGTTACATTGAAGCATCGTGTCTATGACCAGCCATTTCAGCTAATGACTGAAGGAGCATAACTTGCAGAAGGAAGCAGTTGCTTTTCACATAAACCAGGTTAAACTCTGGTGAAAATCTTAAAAACAGATCAATCTAAGAGAAGTCATTCAATCAGCAAACCTCAGAGTTTTGCCACAGAACAATTTTCTCGATAATGTCTGTGTTTATTGGATATTTGAGATTTTCAAATGGGGATTTGGTAAAACTAGAGAACTGAGTTAAGATCATAGATTGCTAACTGTAAAGATAAATAAATAAGTACCTTTAAAATATTTATTTATTTCCAAAATACCTAGACACTTAGTTTGACAACTTGGAATAAAGTATGCATAGATGAAATTTAAATAAAAGCAAAGCAAAGAACAAAATCAAATAGTTAAGGGTCTATTCAAAGCATTAATTACACTGTAGGTTGTAGGCAGAAGAAAAAAACACAAATTTAATTATCTGGTAGTTTACAAAGTAGCTAGTGAAATAAGCCAAGTATTATGATTATTTAGCTAACAAACTATACAAAATGAATAGTTAGGAAATCATTTCCATTTGTAGCTTCATGTTTATGGGATTCAGACTTTGTGATAATAGTGAAATTAAATATATTTAACCCAGATTTTAACAAGAAGTGTGCACCCTACAGTGCAGTCAACGGAAACAGAATAAACTAGCAATGTGTGGCCATGTAGGTTGTCAGGGTCTCAATTCAGAAGTACAACACAAAGATGATGAGGTTGATAGTCTCTTAGATCTGTAGAATGAGGTGACCTGAGGTAAGGTGTGTGATTATAGATCAAACGTGCTGCCATTGAGAACATTCTGATGCATGGTCAATCTATAAGCTTTATAGTAGAGCTGTTTCATAAGGTTTCTTGCTAAAATTCCACAGAAAATGATTGCTGGGTTTTCCTCCTACTGGGGTTTTGCTTGTATTCAAACTCTCAGCCTCCTGGTTAGTAACCAAGAGCAAGTCAGTGGTGCCTGACTTGAAAGATCTCGATTGTTTATGATGCTGTTGTTGTTAGGTGTCATCAAATTGTTCCCAACTCATAGTGACCCTACTAAAGGATGAAACAAAACTTGATGCTGCACCAGCTGTCCCTAAGTTAGTGCCCACATTTGCCTTTGGAATATTTACCTATCACCTAGAGGGCTTCCCTTTTACTTTATTAATTGCCATGTCCTTCCCAGTGACTGGTACCCTATGATAATAAACCCAACACATGTGAGTGAAAGTCTTATCATCCTTCTTAAAGGCTTGAAGGTAAAACAAGTGGCCATCTAGACCAGAAGCAACAAAGTCCATATGGAAGCAGCTCATCTGCCTGTGTGAGCACGAGATGTCGAAGAGATCAGGTATCAGGCATCAAAGAACAAAAAAAAATCATATCATTGTGAATGAGAGGGTGTTCAGATTGGAGACCCAAGGCTTATCTTTAGGCAACTGGACAACCCTTTGCAGCAGGGTTGCGGGGAAAAGACCAGCCACTCGGGGTGCAGTGCAGCAATGATGAAACATACAACTTTCCTCTTCAATGCTTCCTCCCCTCCACTATTATGATCCCAATTCTTCCTTATAAATTTGGCTAGACAAGAGGATGCACACTGGTACATATAGGAATTGGAAACACTGGGAATCCAGGACAAATGATCCCTTTAGGACCAGTGGTGAGAGTGGAGACACCGGAGGGTGAAGGGAAGGTGGGGTAGAAATGGGAAATGGTTATAAGGAGATGTATATAACCTCCTCTCAGAAGGATGGAAACAGAGAAGTGGGTTTTGGGAGATATAGGGGAGTGTAAAATATCATAATAATAATTTATAAATTATCAAGGGCTCATGAGGGAGAAGGTAATGGGGAGAGAGTTAAATGAGGAGCAGATACCAAGGGCTCAAGGAGAAAGCAAATGTTTTGAGAATGACGATGGCAACAAATGTAAAAGTGTGCTTGACACAATGGATAGATAGATAGACTGTGATAGGAGTAGTATGAGACCCTAGTAAAGTGATTTTTTTTTAAACTGAAGAAAGTCTTGACATCCTTTTTTCTAAGGTGCCTACTGACTAACCTTCTTCTAATACAGATTCATTTGTTCTCCTAAAAGTTCTAGGTATATGAGGGGGTAACCCCCCCAAAAAAAGAAAAAAAATATCTGCTGGTAGGATTTTTTATAGTATGCATTGAAGTTTTTTCTGCTCTGATTTAGTGCACCTGGTGGCATTGCCTTGGTAGTTATTTTCCAGTCTCATTGAATGGTCTTGTAAAAACATTTCACTTGAACCCCATTTTGTGTGAATACCAATTAAAGAGAATAGCACATGGCTATGAAATTTTGTTTCTTACTCAGGAAAAATGTGATGGAGAAACAGTTGTGATGTTGAACACTTCTTACAGGGACAGCGTTGTAGTGGTTAACTCATTTCAAAAAAGGTGATATCTTGATTGATGTCATGTCATGTCCTGTCATGTCCATCAATTTTCAAAATGGACATAATTGTTGACAAAATTTCTGTGTTTGTTCTCAAAGACCCAGAGCTGGGGAAGTCATCTGGACTATCTTGGAACTATCAGTGAAGAAGACTTGGGAATGAGAGCAGTCACCAGGAAGTTTGTGCCTCAGGTAAAAGAGTGGAAGCATGTTGTGCTTGAAAGAACAGCTCTGAAGCAACCGTAACTTGTTCCCCAAGGTCATTACTGATGACAAGACATGCTGCTGTTCTTATGACCCTGAAAGCAAACATCAATCAAGCCAGTGGAAGCTGCCATCGTCCCCTCACTTTCAGCATGTAAAATTAAAGCTCAAGAAGATTCTCATTTGCATATTTGACGTGAGGGGGATAATGCTCTTTGTCGTTTGTTTCACCAAGTCTGACTGTTAATCAAGCTTTCTATTTAGAGATTCTGAAAAACCGTGCAACAGTATGTCAGAAAGACTTGAAATGTGGCAGCTGGAAGACTGGTTTTGACCCCTGACAATGCACTTTCTACAAAGTCACCTGAGAGCACAAGAATTTGGCAAAAAAAAACAGCATGCTTCTTGTCTCATATGTCTTACTCACATGACCTTGCTCCATGCGAATTCTTTTTTGTTTTCACAAATGAAGAGGGACATGCAAAGACAAGAATTTGACAATGTAGAAGAGGTGGGAATAAAAAATGATATAGATTCTGTCAACCATCCAAACAGAAGAGTTTGTAAACTGTTGCCAAGAATGGAATCATAGATTTGACTAATGTATTAAGTGCAATGGAGAGTACTTTAAAGGTGATAAGGTTATTCTGTAAAATAAAAATCTAAAGAGCTTTTACTCCCACCACCAGAGGACAGTGATGCCTAAAAAACTAAAAAAACAAAACAAACAAAAAACAAAAAATCTAAAGAGCTTTGAAAAAAATCCAATTTGGGGGGGAGGGGGTTACCACCTCATATTTATTATTCTTTGATAATGCTACAATTTAGACAGACCAATATTTTCCCAGTGTAATTTTTCATTATCCATCTCTCATATACATCTGGAGTAATTGATTATTGCATAATAAAATATACTATATTATATACTCATTATATACATTGTTTTTTGGTTCACCTGTCCATACATACTACTGTGTCAACTATTATAAAAAGAATGTCTAATATCTGTCAGTTTTCGCATACAGTATTACAACAATCAGAGAGCTCAACATACAAATTACTGCTCATGTACTTTGAATTGCAGTTTTAGGGAAATAACCAATGCTTTTACCTGCCATTCTATCCTTGAAGTTCCATTAAGAAAGCATTAACTCCAGCATATGGAGGACATAATAGGTACCTGTGGTGATAGTGACTCAATTGAGATACTGATTATCTGCTAAAGACAATGGGGGACCCATTAAAATGTGACTCTATAATTTTGCTGTATGTACTTCTGAGATTCACTTTTTGAAAAAAATAGCAAACAAGTCAGAAAACATTTATTGAGAGAAACGATTATAAATCCAAGGACCAGTATAAAAACTGATGCTTGCCTACAAGAATATCACAATGTATATTGGGGTATTCATTTTTTAAATGAATTGACAGATGATACAACTTTCCTTTTATATGACACATATGATAATATATGTGTGTTTTATAAGCACTGCTTTATTTTTAGTTTATCCATTCTACTTATCATCTACCTACCATAATCTCGTTCATTAATTTGAGTATGCGTCTCTTAGATATGATACAGGGCCTTGTATTTTTGTGGAAATATATATGTTTCCATTGCACTTGAGCATCAAAATTTTTTTTGTTAATTTTAATAAATTCATTTTGTGACAATTATGCTGTCAAATGAAAAGCCCTGAAGACACAGTGTGGGGAAAGTTCAGATTGTTCACACTGCAAAGACCAAATCTCCAGAAACCCCACCTGGAGTTGCTACAAGTTGCAATCAATGAGTGGTTTCAATACACTTTGACAGGTGAAAACACAATCGAAGAAAGGGTAAGGAATCAAATTAGGTGATTAATAAGAGTACATTTTGATTTTAATGTTATGGTGAATGGTGTTTTGAATCAATCCTTTAGTGCATCTAGTTGATGTTCAAATGAACCGATTCTTTTTTTCTTTCTTATTCAATGTCCAATTTTCACAAAAGGCAAGTGACAATACCCATGGTTTGGAACAGGTGCTCCTTAGCCTGTTCCAAGTAACTTCCTTGATTTTCAATACTTGAAAGATGTCTTGTGCAAGAGATTTGCCAAATGCAGCATACCATTTTGTCTCTTGTCCACTGTGTCAAGAGCTTTCACTGTGGGTTCAATAAATATAGACTCCTGGGCAACTTCAACGCTTTCTCCATTTCTCAAGATGTTACCTATTGGTGCTGTTGTCAGGATATTTCTCTTCTTTACATGGAGCTGCAATCCATACATAAAGATGTTCACAAACAATCCTTTATGCTCATAAGCAAGTGCTTCAAGTTTTTATCACTTTCAGCAAGCAAGATTGTGTCGTCTGCATACAATAAGCCTTCCTCCAATTCTGATGCTGCATTCCTCATATCCTTCATATCTCTCATTTTTGTTCAGTGTATCGATTGAATGTATGTGGTGAGAAGATACAACCCTGACATACACCTATTTCAATCAGACAGTAGTTTTTGCTCTTTTTGCACAATAGCCTCTTAACTCATATAAATTCAGCAGTAGCATAATTAATTCATTTGAAATCCCCATCCTTCTCAAGGCTATCTGTAGTTGGTTGTGATCCACATAGTAAAATACTTTGACATAGTCAATAAAACACAAGTCAACATCTCTGACATTCTCTGTTTTCAGCCATCTTCCATCAGAAATGGTATCCCTTGTTTCATATTATCTTCTGAATCTGGCCTGAACCTCTGGCAGTTCTCTGTCAACGTACTGCTGCAACAAATGTTGGATGATCGTCATTAAAATATTGCTTGTGTGTGAGATCAATGATATTGTGCTATCCTTTAAGCATTCTGTTGAATCACCTTTCTTTGGAAGGAGTACAAACAAGGATCTCTTCCAGTCAGTTGGTAAAGTAGCTGCCTTTCAAATGTCATGGAATAGAGTCAGTTTCCAGTGCTTCAGTGCTTGTTGAAATACTCCAATCAGTATTCCATCAATTCCTGGAGAAATGTTTTTGGTTTATGCTTCCAGTGGAGCTCTGCTATTGGATTTAGCTCATACGTTACCTTTGAAGAACAATTTTAATATATTGATTCTGCATATTCTTTCCATCTGTTTAGATTCTCACTTCATTATTCAATATTTTGCCATATAATCTTTCAAGATATTAGCTCAGGGCTTGAATTTTTCTTGAGCTCTTTCAGTTGAAGACATGCTCAGCTTATTCTTCCTTTTTAGTTTTCTAACCCTAGGTACTTGTACAATCATTGCAATATTTCACTTTGTTTTCCTCAGATGGCCTTTGAAGTTTTCTGCTCAGATTTATGACTTCAATCTTTCTTCTAATTGCCTTAGTTATTCTATGATAAAGAGGAGGTCTCAGCGTCTTTTCTAGCATCTGCATTGATCTTTTCTTTCTTTCTCTCTTTCTAGTTATCCTTTTGTTTTCTTCATGAATGTTGTCCTTGCTATTATCCCAGAGTTCATCAGGTCTTAGGCCATTAGTGTTCAATGCAACAAACCTGTTCTGAAAATTAAGGTGAGATATGTTCAAGACTGTATCTTGGCTCCCATGGACTTGTTTGAATTTTCTTCAGCTTCATCTTGAAGTTGAATAGGAGCAATTAATGGTCTGTTCCATAACCAACCTCATTTTGTTGCTGATATTGAAATTATCCATATTGTATTCCCAGAGATGTTTTAAATTTGATTGCTTTGTATTCTATCTGGTGAAGTCAATATGCATAGTTGTTGTGTTTTGGGGAAAAATGCATTTGCTCTAAATTAGTAGTTGGTTGTAAAATTATATCATATAATTTCCACCTTAATTTGTATTTCCAGAACATATTTTCCAAATTGTTCCTTGTTTCCAACTTTTGCATTTCTTCATCAATAACAATTAATGTATCCTGGTTATATTTTGATCAATTTCAGACCAAAGGCACTGATATAATTCTGTAATTTCTTCATCATGAGCTTTAGTGTTTGGTGTGGGAAACAGGAAGATTTCTCCCAGGTTACCTCCCAAAATATATGCCAAACTTAAACTTGTTGCTACACATGGCATATGGCTATATATTGAAGGCTAAGCAAAGTAGGTCAAGAGCTAGTAGTTTACTATCTATCCATAGCAACCTGTTGAGCCTGTCCCACCCAAAGTAGGGCCCACTCCCTTTTGATAAGGATAACAATGGAGTACTTCCTTATAAGAGACAACGTCCAAGACCACCCAAGGATGAGCAGTGTTAGGCTGCTATATTGAGTCTAGGGTCCTCCTTACTTGTCACATGTATACCCCTAGGTCCTCCCCTTGGGATTATGTGCAAACCCCTCACTCATCCTTTCCTTCAATGGTATAACCCTTTCCTGTCACATATGTCCTTACCTGTAATTAGGGGTCTTGCATGCCACCAAAGGGTATATAAGGCTAAGAAACACCATAAGGACTCTCTCCCTGCCTTCACTCTCCCCTACTGTCAGTGCCAGACACTCATGGCCTTTCTCCCTCATGTAATCCCTAACCCCACTCATTGTCTCTCCACATGGGCCACCAGATGAGGCTGATGTGAGCATGCTACCATGGTGTGAAATACACCTGACTCATATTATTTCTCTTTCTCATATTCTCTATAACTTTACTATAATAAATAACAATTATCGCTGTACTACTGCACTCACTGTCTCTCCACATGGGCCTCCATTTGGGGCTGATGTGAGCATGCTACCATGGTGTGAAATACACCTGACTCATATTATTTCTCTTTCTCATACTCATATTATTTACTATAGTAAATAATAATTATCACTGTACTACTGCACCTATCGAACCTGTAATGTATGTATTGGAAGGTGGTCTTCTTCTGATAGATCCTCTGATAGCTTGGTGCATAAATTTAAATAAGAGTTATATTGATGGAATTTTCTTGAATGGGGTTAGCTATAATCCTGTCACAGACAACATTATATTTCTAAATAGATTTTGAAATGTCCTTTTTGATGATGAATGTGATGCCATTGTTTTTTCATTTTCTAAATCTCCATGTAATAAACCACATGCTTATATGATTTACAATGACGAATACCTGTCTCTTTCAACTCACTAATGCCCAGGATCTGAATATTTGTCTTTATGACATATAATTTTCTTTTTTGATTCATACTTTTTACACTTCAAGTTCCAATTGTTAATTGGTTCTTGTAGCTATTTCTTACTTTGAGTCTTAGGAGGATTCCCAAGGTCTTTATTGCCATAGCCTTTCCTCCATCCGCATCTTCACCTCTCGAGAAGACAGACCTTCCTTGGCCAGAGACTGAGTGCTTTATAACTTGATGGACTCATCTGTTGGCACCACCTCTGACAATATTCTCCTCCTTTTTGTGAGCTTCTCAGTATCTGACAATGTCTCAGCTTGCATACTCAAGATTTTCAGTGGCAAATTCCTTATAAGCGTCTCCTTGTCTGCTCTTAATTTGGAAGTTACTGAGACCTGTTCACTTGGGCTGACCCTGATGGTATTGCAATGTCAGTAAAATAGCTTTTAGCAGTACAACAGCCTACAATCCACCAGAGCAGACAAACTGGCAAATGGGTGGTAGAAAAGCCAAATTAGACATCGACCAGGAAGAATCACTATGCTGTCAGAGTCCAGCAGGGTCAGCCCAAGTGGATAGCTTCCAGATGTAGGCATACTAGAAAGCAAAGCTTAGTCATCTACCATAGAAAAGGAGTCAGTAGAAATGAATGGATCACAAAAGACTATTGCTCGATATAGTGCTACAGGAAGAGCTCTCCAGGTTGAAAACTCATGAAACTCACTGTGATAGAGTCAGTCAAGCAACTGTGACCCTGCAGGGCAGAAGAAAAATACCCCAATGAACTTTCAACCTACCAAACATTATAAAAACAGAACAGCAACAGGAAACATTTCCCTATCTTTTACAAAGTCTTGCCATTATTCAAGACAAATATATGGCAACTAATGAAACAATATAAAAAGTTAAGGGTCATATAATCCATTTCGTCATTTAAATGAAGGAAAAGCAAAAGCAAAGGGCTTCCTATCACTACCAAAATCTACTGCTGTTGAATCAATTCCAAGTCATAGTGGTCCTATACAGGATTTCTAACTGTGAAAGTCTTTACAAGAGCAGAGTGTCTCTTCTTTCTTGCAGAAAAGAAGTTTGTTTTCTTTTAAGCCACCACTCTTAGAGTTAGCACTCAGTACCTAACTGACAGTGCTTACAAGTAAATTCATAGTATACTAGGTAGTGCATTGTAAGTAATCTGAATTATAATTCATGAGTTGTTTTAAAGTTATTTTCTAACTTATGTACTTATAACTTTCCTGTTGTGTCAACCTTGACCTTGCTAAGTCTGATTTTTTTACAAAGATATTGTGAGTTAAAAAGTATTATACTATATTGGAAATCCTCCAATGGCTGCAACATTATGGCAATCGTGAGTAGGCTGCAGGATTGGGCATGTTTGGTTCTGTTGTATGAGGGGTCACTGTGAATCCCAACCTACTCCCTGCACCTAACAGCACTGACAGTAAACCAATATACTAGTTTTTAATCCATGAATGCTTTTTCACAGAAGCAGTGTGATTATCATACATATCAAAGACCTACTGGAAGCAGATGATTATTTTTGACAACCAAAGTGTTAACATTTTCACACTAGTTTTGCATTGCCCTGTCTTGTTTTCAGATTGTACTCCATGATCAGACTCTCCTAAAAGCTCTGTCAGGTTACACAAAGAATGCAATCAAGTAGCTAAATGCAGTACACGTGTGAGTGAAAAGCCTTGTGGTCTGCAAACTTTCACATGAAAATTAGCTGGGCTCATGGGGTAAATAGAGTGAGTGGCAGATTATTCAAAGTTTATGCAACTCTGTAAACAAAGCACTAACAAAACAATAATTTGTACCTCAGGTGATAATTTGGACTTCGTGACCTGCAGCTCTGTGGGACTGTGGGTTGACACAGCAGGCACCACAAGTGCACAAAACAAGGCACTCAATTTGCAGATCCTATTGTAGTGCGGAGCCTCCAAGGGCTGGGGAGGTCTGTGGACCTCAATCTGAGAGCCAGTGGGCTGACACCTAGGGACACCTAGGTGGGCAAAGGAGGCAGGGTCACCTGCCACAGCACAGAGCTGCACAAAGCCGTGGGAGTATTTCTGGGGCAAGAGTCCTGGGTGCAGATGTCACTTTAAATTTCTTAAACTATGGCTAAAAGCACTCCCGCTGTTACATGACATGTTTTTCTTCTACCTATTTTTCTCCTAAAAGTTGTAATTTTTGCTTTCATTATTCAAATTCTGCTGATGAAAAAGACTCTTATGAAACACTACAACTTTTTCATTATAGCGACACAATGCCTATTAACAATGAGAGCCAGTTTTCACTTATGAAATGCACAGATTAGATGCTAGCAGTAGTTAGATACGCAGTTTCTGGAGGGGAAATACCTGAGATTGACTCCCAGTTCTGTTAGTTACCAGGTAAGTGTCCTTGGGCAAATTACTTAGCTTTCAAAGTCCTAAGGCCTGATGGCCAACTGGTTGCACACTGCGTTGCGCTCCACAAAGTTGTCAGTTCAAAACCACTTATCAGGCTCTCCTCAGAGAAAGGGAGGGCTTTCTGTTCCTGGGAACAGTGACTGTCTAGCTCAGACTGAATAGGGCAGCTCTCAATCTGAGCAGGGAGTCAGCCGATGGCAGTGAGTCTGAGAGTTTGCCAAGGTCTTAATTATTTGAGAAATATGAGTTCTCTGTCATACCTCAAAGGGATGTAAAAATTGAAAGAGTAAATTTATTTAAAGTCCTCAGAAACGCATTTGGGGTATATTTCTCTACTTGGTGTTTTAATGATCCCAGCAATGTCCTATTTGTCTCTTTCCCTCTCTCTCTCCGGCACACAAATTTTCAACTAAAATTCTTTGAGTGCCTACTCTATACTAAATACCAGACCACAAAGGGGAGGGCCACTGTTACTGTTAGAAGCTGTCAAACTAATTTCAATGGCCCTGGGAATTCTCAGCGCCCTTCTGAGATAGCTTATACACACAAAGGAATGACTTTGGTGAAGGCATGGGCTTTGCCTGTCAGCAGCAGCAGCAAACAACGTACCCAAGGGAGAAAGGTGAGGGACTTGGTTCATATCATCCAATCACACTACTGCCCACCTTAATCCTGTCTGTTAACATAACAGAAAAATCCCTCTAAAATTCCAATGTATGCACAGGCATAGAGGATAGAATTTATGTTTTTCAGGAAAAGGATTATACAATTTATATTTATCACAGAAGACCCTAATAATTGAATATATACAAGTAGGTAATTTTTTAGACATTTTAAGACCTTCTTCCTAGTATATCTTAGTCTCGATATTTCGCTGAGACCTGTCCATCCTGGGAAACCCTGTTAGTATTTGAAATACTGATGGCATCGTATAGCAGAAATGTGAGAGCCACCACAATATGAGAGACACATAAACAGTGGGTATTACAGTTTTACACTGCCAAATGATTTTTTTAAAAGCTTGATTTCTTTGTCATTAAACTCTTTCTGGCTCGTAACCCCACAGGTCAGGGCAGAGAGGTTCTTGAGAATTTCCAAGACAATGACTCTTTAAGGCTTGGCGGTTCAAATCCAGCCGCTCCTCTCAGGAGCAGCGCTGGGTAGGTCCCATGACCACCAGAGGGCAGTGATGCCCCCCTCCCCCCACAAAAAAAAACCCAAACCAACAAAAATCCCATCTTTCTCCCAGGCAGCAACTGGTGGTTTCAAACTAGTGATGTGAGGAAAGCAGCCTCGTGCAGACCCCACTGTGCCCCCAGGCTCCTTCCGTCCACAGGGAAAATGTGCAAATAAAAGCTATGTGCCGGCACTCCATTCAGTGATTAACATCCACAAAGGGCTTATTAAAATGTATCTGCTTATCTCTCATATTCTGAATTGCAATTATAAAATTTGGGTGTTGAAAATTTTGGAGAACAATGAAACATCATGCATACATCTATCCCTCAGAGATAGCCACTCAATGTTTTATCATTTGGCCTTGAAATTTTTAAAACAAGGATAAAAAAGTTTATATTGTAATGTAAATAAGTTCCTGACAAATAGCAAATACATTTTCAACTAGGCTTATATTACCCGGTCCCCCCAAAATCATAGATCTCAAATGAATATTTATGGTAATTATTTAAATCAGTTCTCCAATAGATATTTTTGAAGAAGAAAAACATAATGAATCAATAAAGATAAATTAATTTAAGTTTGTGAATAAGGAAAAACATAAAGCAACTTTCTAAATATTTTGGGGACTATGCTCCCATCCTACATAGGGCCAGTGCCTGAGTTGACACTTAAATGCATAGCTAAATAAAATTAGATAGATTCATCGGCCACAGCATTTAAAATATTATTTAAAACTATTTTATTGTCCTTTAGATGGGCATTTACACCACAAAGTAGGTTTCTCTTTGATCATTTTTATACAAATCATGACATCCTTAGGATGACTAGTCGTGCACGCTACTGCCATCATTTTCTTCTGTGTGTTCTGATTCCATCGATCTAACTCTCCTTTCATTCTTGCTTTCTTAACTTTGTTTTTGTGTAAACACTGAGCCAGGGCACATCAGCAACTCTAATCTCAGAGTGATACTCGCTGAAGTGTGTATATTACTCAAAGGTGACCATGTAGTTCATAAACTAAACTGTTTTTTCAGTGAAACGTGATTCGCAGAAATATCTTTAATTCCAAGTAAAAAAGCTATCTTAGGGCTTTTATATTGAGGTGCTCCCAGAGTTTTCTTGGTCCAATAGGTCTGTTTTCTTGAGAGGAATGTTAGTTTTGGTGTACATTTTTCTTCCATTCTATCTGGGTCCTGCATTCGTCTCCTTTGTCAGAAGAGTGAGCAGTAGAAGCTGAATATCTTCCAATGCTCTGGTCTCGTGTTAGGAGAGGCTGTGTTTATTGTGAGCTATTAGTATCTTGTAGAAGTTTCTTCTTTGATACTTTCATTTCCTCCATTCTCTTTTGCTCCATACAAATGCAGATCAAGAGGTATGCCTTAGAGAGTCACTACATACTTATGTCATCTTAAATAGTACAACTGGTTGCACAATTTCTTCTGATTTTTAATTCATCCTAATTTTAATGCTAACATTTCTTGAAAGTTGAGTTTTATCTTTTATGTCAATATAAGACAAACTTATTTTTGAGCTAAAATATATAGTGCTATAAATTTTAATTTTAACATCTGGGTAATAGGATTCATTTGTTTCATATTTTCTACCTAAATGACTACAGTCAGAGGTAGATAATGGAATACAATTACACAGCAAATCTTAAGCCCCCATTCCTTTGAATGAGAGCATAAAAATGCCAGTCTTTGTTTGATAAATGCTGTGACCCTGGACAAGCTCTTCAGCTTTACTTTGCTGCTGTATCTGTCTGTACAATAGATTCAATAAGACTAAATAATCAAAAGATTATTCTGAGGACTAAATTAATTAATATTTATTAAAAATAGAAGAGTTTCTGATATAAATAATACATTATAGAAATGTTTGTAAAATAACTATATGTTTGAGGGGAAAAAGCATGAGTTTGGCAGAAGACAAGTGATTTAAGAAAGACCAATTGGAGTCATTTCTATTTTACAAATACTTGTTATGGACCTATTCTGACTAGATTCTATGTTAATAAAGCAAGATCAAGAATAATCCATGACTTTGTGATGCTTATGTGCTGGTGGTAATATAGACATTAATTAATATACACGAAGTAAATATACACTAAAGTTGTGTTAGCGATGGATGGAGTGGTAAATGGTTTGAAAATATAATGTAATTTTATAGTCTTTGGTGCAAAAAAGTGACAAAATATTATATGAGAGAGTGACTTTTGCAAACATATAGAAATGAAATAAGCACTGTTTCCAAAGAACTGAGAGTCCAAATGGCTGAGTGTTAAGATCTAGAAATAGTGTGATGCATAAGAAACTAGGAAGGATAGGGAAGATCACACTTGTAGAACAAATTGAGATATCATTTTTCTTATTCATAATAAGTGTTGGATAATATTGAAAATAGGTAAACAGGTGCACAAGCAAATGTAATGAGGAAAGCTGATGGTTCCTGGCTATCAAAAGATATAATGTCCAGTAAACCGCCCCCCACCCCCCCTGCAAAAAAAAACATATAGTGTCTGGAGTCTTAAAGGATTGAAAATACATAGGCCATCATCTAGCTCAGAAGCAACAAATCCATATGAAATAAGCACATTAGTCTGTGTCACCACAAAGTATCAAAGGGATCAGGTATCAGGCACCAAATAACAAACAATCAAATCATTGTGAATGAGGGGGAGTGAGGAGTGGGGACCAAAAACCTATCTGTAGGACATTGGATATCTGCTTACAAGGAAGGTCGTGGGGAGCCTGTCAGGGTACAGTGTAGTAACGATGAAACAGGCAAGTTTCCTCTACTTCCTAAATGCTTCTCTCCCCCTTTCCCAATAACATGATCCCAACTCTACCTTATAAATCTGGCTAGACCATAGGATGTACATTGGCAAAGATAGAAACTGGAAACACAGGGAATCCAGGAGAGATGATCCCTTCAAGACTAAAGATAAGAGTGGTGGTACCCATAGGGTGGAGGGAAGGTGGGGTAGAAAACAGGAACCTATTACAAGGATCTACATATAACCTCTCCCCTGAGGGATGGACAAGAGAAAAGTGAGTGAAGGGAGATGTTGAACAGTGCAAAATATGACAAAATAACAATAATTTATAAATTATCAAAGGTTCATGGGGGGGGAGAGGGAAGGGGAAATGAGGAGCTGATAGAGCTCAAGTAGAAAGCAAAAATTTGGAGAATGATGATGGCAACAAATGTACAAATGTGCTTGACACAATGGTTAGATGGATGATATGATAAGTGATGAGCCTCCCCCCCAAAAGGAAAAAATACATTAATACTAACACAAAGTATGCATGTATATATTGGGATTACAGCTGTATGAGTCCCCAATAAAATTATTTTTTTAAGAAAATAAACAGAAGAGGTCGTCATGAAATTTGAATTTCAGAAGGGTTGATCTGTGAAATATAGTGGGGGATGGCTGGAATGAAGACAGCTGAAAGGGTGAGCTGCTAAAATATTTCCCAGGGCACCTGCAGTAACTTGGTCAAGCTTGCAGCAGTAGTGACTGAGTCAAGTAGATGAGTTCCTATACTATTTAAGAGGTCAAAAATCTGCAGACGTATTGATGTAATGTGGGAGAGGGAAATATCAAGCATGACTCTTGAGTATCTCCAACTTGTATATCCAAATGAATTGAGAAGGGGTTATTCACTGATGCAATACTTAAAAATGACCAGCTTTGCACAACAATTAGGATATGAGAGATCATAGGTGTAATTTTGGGTTTAGTGAGATTAAACTACTTATGCTATATTCAAAAAGAGATGTGTAAGTCCTGGGATGGTCACACTTGGCTACTAATGGAAGGCAAAGGTTTCGAATTTGCTCAGGAGCCACTTAAAAGAAAGAATTGTAATCTTCATCTGAAAAATCATCCATTGCAAAGACCCGTTGAAATATTTTTATTATGACACACCTGGGGTCAATGAGTTCACAGGCAAACAATTGTATTGTCTAATCGCTGTATGGATTCTGAGTCATCCAAAATTGTATACAGAATAATAAACCATAATTTCTTATAATAAGATAGATCAAGAAGAAAGGAAGCTAGAAAAAATATATTGAACATCCTTTTGGTGGCTAATAATTCCTGGGGTGGGGTGGAGTACAGAATTTAAAATATCATACAGAGGCAAAGTATTTTAAAAAGGATATCCTGAATTATAAAGAAAATTTTAAAATATGTTCCAGATAAATAGGGTTTTATAAGTATTTGAATCTGAAAATGGTAAAGAGTATGGTAAAGAGTATGTGAAAAACAAAATAATTCTATTGTTGATGCTATTTTCTTTTCAAAAACCATTAAAGACACAAACAAGATTCTCACATGTGTGAGACAATCTGTGCATTTAAAGTTTTTTCTCAACAATTTAGAAGTATTCATATGAAAAACAAAATAATGATTAATCAAGTTGAAAGGTTGCTTATCAAAATGAGCTCAATAGCAATTAAATTAATACAAATATCCAAGAATATATGAGAAACACAGATTTTCCAGATACTTTAATGAAATATATACTTGCTACAATTAAACTTTATAATTATTATTTTTCTATTTCAAAGAGAAATTAAAGGTAGCCTGATAATTGTAATTTAGTATTGCTATTTATTACTGTAAATCATTATACACTTTCCTACAATTACATATGCATATTAAGACAATCACAGACACTGAATGGTGAAGTTAAGGATTCTTATGATACACACATCTAGCATCATTTAGATATCATCTTGCATCTAATGGATGAGTGCTGGCTTTCTAACCCAGAAAACGAGATGAGCCCTCTTGCCCAGAAACCCCAAAGGGCAGTTCTCATCCATCCTAGAGGGTTATGAGGAATCGGAATATCCAACGGCAGTCATCTCAGTGACAAGGACTTTCAACAAATTTGAAACATTATGATCTTGAAGAAGGTCCACAGAAAAATGCAGCTTTTTAAATGTCTCACGTGGAATGACAATCAAATTACACCATGAGCTGATAACTATATTTTCAAATGAATAAAAATGAGAGAGATTTCTTGGAAAAAGACTAAGTTCTCTCAATCAGAAAACTTTTGCAGTGGATGAGAATGGTCATTGCCTAGATCCCTAGGTAGGCTCGGGCAGTCAGTTGTAAAATTCTCTTTTAAAATCATCCTGAAAACTGACTAAGGAATTGTATGACACAGACTCATGGTATTACTCAATTAACTGTGAATTACAAATATCTATTTAGATCATTTGTTTCAAAATGTAAAAGTTATCTTGCTTTTAAATGCGACTGGCTTTTCATTGATTGAATTGTTTGTGTTTTTTTTTTTCTTGAGGAATTTTACTTTTTAAAATTTTACTCAAAAGTCTAAATGGTGAAAAAATG
This sequence comes from Nesogale talazaci, assembly GCA_004026705.1. Classification (NCBI taxonomy): domain Eukaryota; kingdom Metazoa; phylum Chordata; class Mammalia; order Afrosoricida; family Tenrecidae; genus Nesogale; species Nesogale talazaci. The sequence goes on along the minus strand of PVJH01000710.1, from coordinate 241,176 downwards.
TCACTTGAGCTTCTCTTAGCAATACATTTTTCCCTTATGACCTTAACACCCACAGCTGGGTTTAGATGAGGCACAAGCAGGGATTTCAGTCTGATGAATTGAATTGACTCAGAATGGAGACAGAAACCCAAATAGAACTTGGGGTTTGGGTCCTTGCCCATTGAAAACTAGGTTGGAAAATTTCTTCCTCTCTTCATCTCACTCATCTCATTCACTCTATTTTTTTACTCCTTTATATATTCATTTCCTTTGTTTATTTAATCCTTAAAAAGACCTCCATGGGCCAGTCAGGGTGAATCAATTCTCATCTTAACCCTTTCAATAAACAGATACGGACACAGCTGTCATCTACAGTGATTTAGACTTGATATTGTGTCTCCACGTGGGTAAGTTACGCTTCTTTCCAAAGACTTGGAAACTCTCTCTTCCTTGAGGAGCTCCGGACTTGCAACAACTTAACATCAGAAAGGGTAGAACTGCCCCTCTAGACTCGCCAACTGTAAATCTTTACAGGAGTGAGGAGTTTTGTTTTTCCCCAAGGAGCTGCTGCTGATGCTTCACATGGCCAACATTGGGGTCAGTGGCCTAACTATGTGACAAGGACCCCTGTACAGGTAAAGGAATTGGTGACAATTTACTGCTGCAGAAAATCCTGATCTGGGCACTAAAGAGAGACCTGTGATTATTTCCATAATCTAGTGACTTGGAGTTTTTCCTTCCTAGTGTTTCAAGTGGGCACAGTGCTAACACCTGTGACACGATGTTATTATGAAATTTGTGTGAAATAAAGGTGTGGGCACATTTGTTGTTAGTTTATAATTGACTAAAAGGAGAAGTGATAATTATATAGTAACAACAATTATGCATACACCATTATTTATGAAAACTGCATAATAACAATATGTCACACATGTTAGTCCCATGTCCAGATTACGCACTAGGATGCATAAACTCAGAGTGACTAGCTAATGGAAAAAAACATAAACATTATTTTAGGTGTAAACCCACATTTCTGATTCCATATTTCGAGTATTTTACTCTATTCTTCTAGAAGAAAAATAATGTGACAAGTATCTGCTAGTGTTTCCTCTTACTTTAAAACATAAAAATTAAATTGTCATGGATCATCTGCCTCACCTAGTTACAAATCTACAGCCATGATCAGGACTTCCTTGTAGGTTACAATCTACTGCCACCTACACAACGCTTTCAGAGAAAAGTGTGCCACTGTTTAAAACTGAACAACTTAAAGCAACAGAAATTGCTAGGGGCTACAGCTTCAAATACACAGTGACAGTGGTGATGGTGACCATAATGGTGGTATTAGTTAGGAGAAGAATTAAAATAAGGATGAGAATGAAATAGAAGGAATACTCAAATAATTTTATTTTCTTCCACCCATCTCCCCTTTTCTGTTGTTGGCATTTGAGTTGTATTTGGTCTTCTGATATCTAACTATCTCTAATAGAAACCACCCCAATTTCTCTGTTTTAGTGTTTAGTGTCATCAGAAATAACTTCTGAGTAAAATGAGATTGTGGACTTTAGAGATCAGAGTTGGAGAAACAAAAGATCATTTAAGGATGTATCATGTCAGTCCCTCAGGTGTGTGTACTCTTGCAGGCTGCTCTTCGAGGGGGAAACTCTCTCTCGTGGATGAATGTGTGACATCCACCAGGGCGGGAGAGCTGGTGATCACAACTGCCATCGCCACTCTCAGAAAAGATGCCCAGAAGTAGCCTTCCTGAATTAAGGACACAGCAGTGCCCACAGGTTATAATGGAACCTCTAGGAAAACTATAAGACTTTTCACCATGACTTATTATTAATTAGAAAGACATTCATTTCACACACTCAGTGCGATGGCAGGCAGGCATAATCTTATGGAGACTGTGGCAATGCTAGTTTTCTACATTATTTTTATATTTTAAGAACAGTTAGCCCAGCTGTCTATGTGACATAGGGAGCAGGTATCAGGCATCGAAGAACAAAAATCATATCATTGTGAATGAAGGGCAGTGCAGATTGGGAACCCAAGGTGCCTCTGTCAGCAACTGGACACCCCTTTGCAGAGGGGTTGCAGGGAGGAGATGAGCCAGTCAGAGTGTAATACAGCATCAATGAAACACACAACTTTCCACTCGTTCTTACATGCTTCCTCCCACCCCCACTGTCATGATCCCAATTCTACTTCACAAGTCTGGCTAGATCGGAGGATGTGTACAGGTATAGATAGGAACTGGAAACACAGAGAAGCCAGGAAAGATGAGCTCTTCAGGACCAGTGCTGGGAGTAGCGACACCAAAAGGGTGGAGGGAAGGTGGGATAGAAAGGGTTATCCAGTTATCCTTGCTGGACAATGGGAAAGTGGGCGAAAGGAGATGTTAGGCAGTCTAAAATATGATAAAATAATAATAATTTATAAATTATCAAGGGGTCATGAAGGAAGGAAAAGTGGGGAGGAAGGGGAATAAAAAGGAGGCCCTGATACCAAGGGATCAAGTAGAAAGCAAATGTTTTGAAAATGATGGCAACAAATGTACAAGTGTGTTTGACACGGTAAATGTACGTATGGATTGTGATAAGAGTTGTACAAGCCCCCAGTAAAGTGATTTTTAAAAATAATATATATGCAAAAATGGAAAGTATAATTACTTCGAAAATAAAAGACAACAATGTCTTAACAGGTCTAAAATAATGCAAATGATATTGTACTATTGGTTTGGTTAAAGAAATGCAGCTTTTACTTAAATTTGTATACAGTAAAATTTTATAAGAAATCAGATAAAATATGACAAAATAAATTCCATAAGAATACAATGGACAGCTTCTTGAGGGAAGAAACTTTCAACTTCACCTCTGCTTGACCTTGCACAATATTGACTACCTTGAAAAAATATTTTTACAAAAGTAACTAAATTCAAGGCCTGGTCATCTTTTTTACCTTATCATTATTCAGGTATATCAGATTTTCTTTTTTGTGATCTGAATTCCTTTATCTACTCATGATTTTCTGAAAGTTTATTAGTGGAAACCCTTCATAATTCAGTCTACTTTCCAATTTTAATCTTAAAACCTGATATATTTGTAGAAAATATAAAATAATAAATTCACTGGATACCCTCAAGGGAAAATCTATATTTATATTATTATCTTTAAAGTGGCCATCTCTGCCTTGTATTTTAGTCATGTGTAACACAGCGAGTATTTTTGCAATTTTTCAATTATCCTTAATATCCAAGTGATCTTTTTCTCAAATCAATGCTAGGATAGGTTTCCTTCCTAGTGAGTCCCATGCATCCTGTCTTCAGCATTGAAATACACAGTAATCGTGACTGTGTGTCACTCGGTTACCCTTTATCACCTGGTAGAAAAGGAAACTGAGATCTGTATACATTGACACTACTTCCCCTAACCAAGCTGACTCGCCGGAGGCATTGTAATTAGAACAGACATTTTGGGATTTGCTTAAGTTGATACTTCTCATGCTGTCTCTCACACAAAGAAAGGCTCTCTTGGAGAAGAAAGGAAGGGACTCCCATATGTATTTGACCTGCAGAGCAGGATAGAATTTAAGCTTTTGATATATACTGCAGAAACTTCTAGATTAGGGAAGACTTTGTAATTAGAAAATCTTATCTGCATTTTTCAGATGAGACCACCTTACACCTTTACGATGCACCGCATGTGTGTATTGATTCACTGTCCTTTGACTGGAGGTCCAGGGCAAAGCATTGAAGGTCTGACATGGGAGGGCCGGAGCTGAGAGACAGTCATGCTCAAAGAATTGAACAGCACACTTGAAACAGCCTCTATACACTGTGTCCTTTAGTCTAGGCTCAGACACATTTGGGGATTTCCTGTTTAGCAATATTTCTTTCAACCTTGAAGGTCAAAATTCTATTTCAGACCTTAACTGCAATCTGTCTCAAGCAACTACAAATGGGTTAGGCTATTTTTCTAATTGGTTCTTCAGTACAATCTAGTCAAAAATCTATGTAAATCCTATCTTTGCCATTAAGAAATCATGGCAGGATTACTTTTGTTTGTTTGTTTGTTTTTGGCAATGTTACTTAATAATTTTTAAGAAATTAGTTTCTGTGTGGAATAACTATCTATTTTAGTCACACCAACCTTGCCCTTTCGACAGTGCAGCTGACTCACCTGTTTGGTTCATGGAATTCTCTTGCTTCCAGGGCCAGACATTCATCTATGACACCCTCCTTCTGCAAAGCTTGCCCTCCACAACACCAGGTAAAATGCAGGTCTTCTGTTTACTCCTAAATGTCATCTAGAGTAAATCTCCTTCAGATGACATCATTGCATTTACAGATTATTTATGATCCATTATTCGCAGTAAGTTCCTATTGTTTTCTTTCTTTCTTGGAGTTCTTGGGTAGTTTTTCCACACATCTAACCTTCTCTCTCGAGATGGGGTGACTTGAAGTCATACACCATGTGCTCTGCACCCACTGCTACTCTTTAGAATAATAAATACCAGCATTTGCCAGGAGAAATCACTCAGCTCATCCTGACAGAGGAACAGTGATGGACAGATTTCCAAATTACCCAGTGTCTGCCCTTGGAAGGACTTGTCCTTCGGATTCTCTACCTCTAGTGCTGGAAAATGCTGCCAGGCATAATAGTTTTCACCTTTGGGTTTTCGCTCTTCCTGCCATCCCAGGCACAGGTAGACATACCATGCAGCAGGTTCCAATAGCCTGGGTGGCTCCTGGTGACTTGTTAAATTTTTTTAAAAACCTGAAACTCCACAGAAAAATCTGTACAGACTCTTTTACACACTATAGAGATAGAAAACTAAAACGAAGCCATGGTTTAAGAGCAGAAATGGTTCTGCTTCTGTCACTGGGTAATTAATGACCTACATCTGGGTCCATGCGTACACCTAATATGAGTGGAGTAAACAAATATTAACTAATTATATGTTTACTAAATAAAACTCAGGAGCCTTGATGGCAGACTGAGACTCCTGTTGGGCTGCTAAGCACAAGGTGAGCAGTTTGAAACCAGCAGCTGCTCTGCAGAAGAAAGATGGCACTTTCTGCGCCTGTGAAGATTCTGAGACTCCTGGGAAGATCCACTCTTTCTTGCGGGATCCCCATGAGGCAGACGTGACTTGGTGGCATTGGGAAATAGATGATCTCTACCATTTAGGACAGCAGTTCTTATCAAGCAATCAAAAGAAGTGTACATTTATAGTTATTTAAAAGGTTTAATATTGTCTTTTCCAAAAAATTAGCCATTTAAAAATATATTGTGCTTAAACATAAATATTAGTATATAATATTAATTTTCTCTTAAAATCCACATTTTTATGCACAAAGTGCATCTATTTTGTTAATGTGTGCTCCTTTGTTTCACTCAACAGAGAATGATACATAACAAAATATACATAACCAACAAGTTGGTTACTTGTTCAGTAAAAGAGAGAAATGCAGACTTAATGCAGGATATAACTCACCAGCTATTTATATATTTAAGCCTTACTAATAAAGCAGTCGGTAGTTTGTCATTGTATTACTTTAACTACAACACTTCAAAACTCAATAAAATTGAGCTCTGGAAGATTTTCTTTCATTCGTTTTAATGATGGGATACCTCAGGAGGGCAATACAAATGCTTGAATGCTTAAAGCTTTGTTCCCTTTGCTACGACTAAGGAAGCGATCACTTTCTTTCCCCATCAAGTGAAGCGCCCTTCTGAGAATGCACACTGGCCCTCGCGAGGACGCTGACTGGTAAGTGTAGTCCGAATGAACCAGGAAAAGGAACATTTCAGAAGGCCTAGGAAAGCAACAAAACAATACAGAGAAGAAGTTGATGGAATATTGTACTGAGTACTCATTATCATTTTTATAATGATGAGAAAACTGAAATAGGGAAAGTGAAGACATGTTTGAGATTAAGAATTGTGGAATTCAAATTAGACTCTCTTAGAAGTCAGTGTTCTTTCCAATATGTTATCTTCTTAAAAAATCGTGTCGGGGCTGAGGCCCGGTAGCCTAGTGGTTGGGTGCGGGACTGCGGCCCACAGGCTTGGCAGTTCAAATTCAGCAGCGGCTCTCCAGGAGAAGGCCGGGTAGCTCCCACGACCACCAGAGGGCAGTGATGCCCCTCCCCCAAATAATGTTATTCTAAGTTATCATGATTCAATCATGCCTGAAGCAACATAAATGCATTCATTTACTTGAAATTCCTATTCTAGCAGATATGAAAGTACAGTTGATTTTTGCATGGACCTTATCGTTGGCAGTGGTAGAGATGAGATGCTGCTGCTAAACAAGTTTTCAGATGTGTACCGGGTTAGATGCTGTGCTGAAACAAATCTTCACAGGTTTTTACTCACGTGAAGGCCCAGACTCAGGGGCCAGCTCTGAAATGTGTGTGTGTGTGTGCGCGCGCGCGCGCACACACACACACACGGACTATTCATCTGTATTCTGTATTAAGTAATTGGGATCCGATGTGAGCTTGGTAACCTTTGAAAAGTCTTGGTTGGGGTATGACGTGATCTGTTTCCCTTCTAAAAACCATCATCCTGCACGCTGTGCTGCAAATGGCCACTGCAGCCCGAATAGGAAGCACGGTGACTTGTTAGGAAGCAACTGCGGGCGAGGAATGACCTGTGCGTGAATGGTGGGGATGGTAAGGAATAAGAGAGGACGTTCTCCCTGGTTCTAGAAACTATGCTGCTGGAGAAGCTGCATAAATTAGTGAAAAATGAACACAAGAGTGCCTGGATGTTAGAGGAGAGAATGACAGCTCTACATCAGTGATCAAGAGAGCCAGCTCGACGGCCCTAACAATTCACCTACCGTAGTTCCTGACTTTGAACGTCAGATCATATTTATAGTGGAGGGGAAGCAGTTAAGTGCTGGGTGCTGTGGAGACAAAGTAGCCACTGTTATGGAAGGAAATGAAGCTGGAGTCACCACGACATCCCCAGGACACCAGCAGCTCAAGGAAGAAGCAGTGCATTCCCTAGAAAGCCCTGATTCTGCCTCCTTCAGTTGACTCTCACGCTGGACCCGAGGCATTTCTGAGGGAAACATTTCTACATGGCAAAGGTGTTGGCATTGGCCAGTAAGAATGCAATGACTCAACTCTAGCTCCTGCTATGTGGTCCACTCGGGCTCACGGCTACCCAATAAGGCAGAATGCAACCACATCCATGCCTCCCTAGAACTCCCCAGAGCACATGTGGTGTCAAATGGCTAAACCTGCTGTTAGAAACCAGTGGATAGCATCAGGTATCATCAGACGACAAGCTTTCCAAATAAATCTTTCTGCTGAGCAGCAGGCTTTAGCCAGTTGGCCTGTTGGGGTGTGGTATGATGAAGGAAAGTAGGGTATTTGAATTTTGTGCCATCTGACCATTGTGTTTGTTTAATTTAGAAATTTTACTGGTGACTGGGTGCGAGTCCCTCACTCCCAAGATCGGTGGGTGGTCTCAGTCAGTATGTATAGAATGAGCATTCAAGCTTTCAGTTCCACGTTCTACTCTGTTAGGGCCAAATTCCCTGGTTGACTTTTTTAGAGAAAATTGAATACCCCCTTGCAGGTGGAATGTTGTACAGAAAATACCCACCATGCCCCACAGAGATTGTCATGCATTCTCTTTTCTTAGGTTCTGTACTAACTTTTCTCTGCAGATTGGAGGATATATGTGGACTAGATTGGCTGCACATAAATAGATTTCATGTTTTTTGTCTAAAAAGGGATCAATTTGCTTGGTGGTGTCTAACATTGATTTCAGTTTAAAATATGTACTTATGTCTCTCTACCATTACATTAGTGGACTGGTAATACAGATGGATTACTTGCAAATCATAGGTCACTTATTCATACCCAGCAGCTACTCTGTAAAGGAAAAAAAACCTGTGTTCTTCCGTAAATAATTACAAACAGAAATAAAAATCTACAGTCTATCAAAGAGTCATGGGAGGGTGGGGGAAGAGGAGCTGAGACCAAGGGCTCAACAGAAAGTAAATGTCGCAAGTATCATGATGGCAATATATGTACAAGAGTGCTTTTTACAATCAAGATATGGATTATGTTAAGAGCTGTAAGAGCTCCCAATCAAATGCATAAAAATAAATGAAATCACAAAAACATATGTGACAATTCCATCTTTCCTGTGGGAATACTATTATTCCAAATCAACTTGAAGGAAGTGTAGTTTTATTTTTACCATCACTGAACATCTTGGTTAAATATTCTATACATTAATTGATATAGAAAATGTGGGACAGAATTTCAAATTCTCATGGACTCCAGACTTCTCTAGTACCATGGCAACTGAGACTATGGACTTGAGATCATCTTAAAATTTTCACCCAAAATACCCCATGAAGTCTTCCTAAAACCAAGCCATAATTTAGTTTAATTAGTTAAAGAGATGTTTTGTGAGTATTACGCTTTCTTACGACAGATCTGGGATCAAATTTACAAGCGAAACTCCAAATATTAAATAGGAACCACAGGGGCCAATGAGTTTATATGCATGAGGAAGGAGACACTCCGAAGAAGACAGTGATACTGGCTGCTCAACTGGAAGAGTGTAACTAGTGTCACTGAATTTTGCATGCAGGAACTGGGGATTTGGTGAATAGTTTGCTGTGTGTATTCTCAACGATAACAGAAACAAATCCATTTTTTACAAATGACATAAGAAAATAATGCATATTTATGAAGGCAGAAACACAACACAGTTCTACTTGCAGTAAATATGCAATGCAACATTTTTAGTTTAACAGGGGCTTTGCTGGGCTGCACCTGCTTCAGTCCATGAAGGTAGTGTTCAGCTCATCAATGATGTAGACAGTCACCTTTGTTCTCTCTGATTGTCCTCAATCCAGCAGGCAATTGCTCACCTCTATCCAAACTTGGAAATTTTATTCAGCAATATGTCTCTGAACCTCAGACTGTGTAGCAAAAGAGCAAAGTGAGATGCCTTGGTCTTACAGAGTAAGGTCTCGTGGATACACCTGCTTCCCTGAAGAGTCACAATGGAGCCAGGAACTGGGGTCTGCCATCTAGAGATTTGCGCGGGCACACTCAACCGAGACTCAGAAAAGGGGAAGAATTTTCAGTTCCTTATAATTGTCACATTAGCGATTAAAAACAATTATTTTGAGTCAGCTTCAAATATGTCAGGTCATAATAGTCTATGTACTTTTAAAGTTCATTGAACAGTATATGTGTATATACTATTGTTCCTCCCTTTCCTATGGAGAAAGTGAAAATTAGTGAGGCAGTTATGTCATGGATTGTGTGTCCTACACCCCACCCCCCTCAAAAATGTCTTGAGTTCCTTTATTCTTTGTCAATGCAATCTATTTAGAAATATGATGTTCTTCCTTACTTTAATGAAATAAGAACAACTTCACGAGTGTCTTAATCGCAGTTGTTCTCAGTTATAAGAAGCACCATCAGAAGCAGGCAGAAACGGGACAAACAGATGCGGTGAAGAGGGCCGTGAAATGAAAATCCCTGGGAGAGAACAGGACCTTCCGCCACAGCTGATGGAGAAAGCTCTCCCCCGTGCCCATGTCATTCAGACTATAAGCCTACCTGCCCGTGAGAAAATAAATGTCTCTCCCTTTTGTTTTCTGTTTGTTTCTCAAAACTTCTTACATATCTGCTCCAGCAGCTCTGTGTAGTGAGCACAAGTTAAGTAACTACTCATATTTCAGTTATTTAATCTAGCTAGCAAATATGCTTTGTTTGTTTTCGACCTACTTACATATGCATTATGGCAAGTCTGGATAACGAACAATTTCATTTCTTTTAACTAGCTACTACATACTAGCTGTAATATGAGATAGTTATCTCATGATTTAAAACTACTTAAATACAGTTTAACCTGTAATGGAGACCTAATGAAGTTGATCAAAAACGGAATGCTTAATCCAATGATTAATTCTAATTTCTAGGTACCAGGTATGCTGTTGGGGGGAGGGGGGCGGGGGGAGTCCTGATGGCTCCGTGGCTTCGGAGCTTCAGTTCGAACCCACCCACCAGTCCCTGGGAAGACGAAGCTTTCTGTTCCCTGAAAGACGCACTCCCTCCGCCGTCCTGTGTGGGGTACTGGACGTCCCAACCAGCTGGATGGGAGAGGTTTGGGGCTGGATGAGGACCTTACAGGACTGACAGGAAAGGGCTGGCAATGCAGTGGTTGGACTCCAGAGTCCAACAATACCAAATAAACCCTCTATGTGAATCCCAGCTACTAAAACACTAAAGGACAGACTCGAACAGGAGCCGTGTGGTGTTGAAGCCTATCCATTTGTACAGAGGGGGCCGCTGGTTCTTTCTTCCGTGAAGGGCCTGGGACTCTGAACCTGCTGAGCCAGCGCTGAGCAGCTCTGGCACCCTGGCTGCTTCTTCAGAGTGCATCGTCCTGCCTTCCCTGCACTCAGACAGGAGAGGAGGGCCAGATTGACTTGAATAAGGTCCATTACGGAAGCGAATGTGCAGCTTTTCCCCACAGCCTTTAATTTTCTACCATTACACTCTGACCTGGAAATTTTTCATGAAAAAGGCAAGACATTGATAAACCTATGTCAATACTGCTGTACTTTTCCTTCTTAGATCAAGAGAAGTGTAAGAAATTCATAAAACATACCAACTAAATAAAAACTTCATTTTTGTACTTGACTGGAAAAGGAATAGAAAATGATTAAGCTGGGGATATTATCAAGCCCCTTCTAATAACTCAAGCTGTGTTTGACACAGAATGTTTTCTCACTTCCCTTCCTTCATACATGTAATGAAAGGCAAGATCATTAAGTCAAAAATAACAAGTTGCCTTTGAAACATGAATACTGTGTTACTAGTGCAGAGCTGAAATAGATACTAATGATATGTTAATTTGTTAATTGCACATTTTAATAACAGACTTACAAAGCCACAATTTCTTTATGTTTAAATAACAATGGTGTGTCAGTTGTGTTTTCAGTAAATAGTGAGATGTTTCCATTCACCTACACATCTCTATATAATTAAGTTTTAGCTTTTGCTCCTTGAGCTATAATTGATCCTAATGTCTTTATTAAACAGGAATCCTTGTGAGCAATCTATTTTTGTCTTCTCTAGGAGATATCTAAGTTGTCATTCAAGCTCACAGAAAGATGGACAGACCCTGGCTGAGATGCGGGTGCGTCTACAAATGGAATTACAGTGCTCTCCTGGGTATCGCAGAGTCCAAAAGCAATCCCCCTCTTGCCAAGTAATCACATGGAAAAAATTATAATTCTTTGAGGCTATGTGGATTGCATAACTTGTCAAACAAGATATGCAGTTCTATTCCCGTGTCACTTAGAAATGCTTTAAAGTCATCACAAACCAGAGCTCTATTTTTAAATTGCCTTTTTCTACAGAAGTTACAGCAGTTGTTGGAGAAAATGGTTTGATTAGAGAAGACCTTCTAGCCTTCAGCTATGTCACTCACTAATGCGACTCTGAAATTGTCTACATATCCTGTGCAATTACAAAATATGTAACCTATTAAAATGATTTTGTGTAGACGTCTTAACCAGGAATCATACCAAGAGATTCACAAGAATGGATTTAATAATTCACATCTACTAAGGGAAGTAAAATATTTCTCTTGTCTATGTTAATTTGAGCTTCTGTTTTGTTTTTGTTTTTGTTTTTTTTTTCAGGTAAAGATACCTTATGAGAAACGTTGGATTTTGGGGTATCATTGGATTTCATTACAGAAATTTTATGAAGTACAAGTTTTATCAACTCAAGAAAGGCATATTGAAATCTGCTGTTTCAAATAAAAATAGCATTCCTCCGTTTAAAATCTGTATAATAACATTTTTCTTCCATTTTAGAGAATGCTTAAGAATGTGCCATGATGGTTATTTTGTAAGTTTATAACATATACTTTCATGGCACCAGGGGGTGCCCTCTTATTTAGAAAAAATTGCGTCAGGCTCTCACTTATCCAACTCTGTAGTTTCAGAGAAGTGCTCTGGTGCCAAAATGGATACCAGGTGGGCTGCTAACTTCAAGGTCAACAGTTCAAAACCACCAGCTGCTTCTGGGGAGAAAGATGAGATTTTGAGCCCCCATCAAGGGCTAACCTCAGAAAATTACATCACAGTTTTACCATAGAATTTCCTTGGGAGCAGGGAGGGAATTCTTTCAGAGATCATTCCCCATCCAAAGAGATTCAGATTTTCTTTATAGGATTTCCCCCCTAGATTTGGGCACTTATTAAATCTTTACCTCTCCAAACTTATGATGAAAGACTTAAAAATTTTGATGCTTGCGTAATTTATAATGTGGAGCAGATAAAATGGCACATTTTTTGAATGGGATAGGGTAGTATACAGTCAAGCAAGACCATTCCCAAAGTAAATGGTTGGTCCTTCTGCTGGAATGAGAATTCTGCAATGAGGTCAAGAATGACTGGCTCACAGGTTTCTGTGGCATCCAAGCTCACCCTATGTAGAATAAGCCTGTGCAATTTTAAGACATATGGACTGTTGCTGTGGCTAGCTCACTGTTTGCTTTCACTTGTTAATGACCCAAAGCAGGAGAGCTGCTCCAATAAGATCATCTTGGCTGCCGTCCTTCTAGGAGAAACTCTCCACATTTTCTCCTGGAGAGCCTGTGGGTGGATTCACCGCCTGTGGTTAGTTAGGATATGTGAAAAGAATAAGGGAATAGATCCACCTTTCCAAGTGACTTTGGAGGATCACTGCATGTCATACAATCCATCCTGCTTATGTGACTTGTTAACAGTTAATATATCACTAATTGTTCAAATCGATGAACAATTAAGACTCTATTGCAGGGAATAACACACCTAGGTTTCATCTTAAACAGGGGTTTCAGCACACATTTCTGTGTCTCTTCACACAGTAGCACACAAAATAGAATGAGCACTGACCATGGGACAGCACTACAGAGCAAACAGCTGCACCTCCCGTGAAGCCCGGGTCAAGGTGACAAGGGCATCTTGGTATACTGACACAAGCAATTCTCAAAAGGTTGAAGGGGGGCTGAGCCCCGGTGGCGTAAGTGGTTGAGTGCGGGACTGCGGCCCGTGGTCTTGGCGGTTCAAATCCAGTGGCAGCTCTCATGAGCAGCACTGGGTGGTGCCCACGACCACTAGAGGCAGTCATGCCCACAAAATAAAAAAAATTTTAAAAAGCAAAAAAGGTTGAAGGGAGTTATCTCTTGAATTTCACAGAAAACCAGGCATGAAGCACCCCTCTAAAGTACCATGCTTCCCTCATGAGTGTGCACATATATATGCATCATAATACCCACAGGGCATCAGAGGCATGTGAAAGAAAAAGGCAAGCCAATATAAAAGCATGGTTGAAAGCCAGGTCTAAAAATAAAAATGATTGTGTTAACTGCTCTCAATTGCTTTCCCGTCATGTTTAGGACAAACATTAATGCTCACAGCTTGGCCTTGAAGTTCGCATGATCTGAAGACTCTGATTTATTTTTCACTTCCTATCCTGTTCATTTCCCTCTAGCTGCTTGGCTGTCTGCACTCCTAGGTCACTGCCAAATTCTCAAAAGAGCCCTAGTACCCAATGACTTAATATCGATCCACTGACCCACAGCTAAGTGGTTCCAAAGCGCCAACAACTTTGTGGTGAAAGATATGGTGCCCTGGAAGCCCTGTCGCCAGGGTCCACTCTGTCCGAAAGGGTCATTGAGAGTTGAAGTAGAGTTTGAAACTTCTGTACGTATTCTTTGTTTTGTTTGGAATATCTTGCCCTCTCCTTTTCCTTCTTCCATAAACACTAACTTCAGTATCCTTTATTGGATTAACTTTCACTTCAAATTTTACTCCTTGTAAAAACTTCTCCAGATGAGGTCGGTTCCTCTATTATATTAAAGCATGATGTTCTCTTTGTTTATAGCTGATCCTCAAAATGTCCCTTGATAAATATTTGGGTTACATGTTTTAGAATGAATTTCGTATCTACATCCCGTGTCTTACAGAATTAGTAACTATGACTGTGCTCACGGTTCCATCTTCACTGATTACTAGCCATTGCACTGCTGACCTCACGGTTAGTGGTTCAAACCCATGAGCTGCTCTGTGGGAAAAAGAGGAGGCTGACTGTTCCCCCTACTGATTGACAACCTCAGATACATTATGTAGGGTGACTGTGCTTTGAAATCGACTTGATGGCAGTATATTTGTTTGGGAAATGACAGCTCTGGGCTACGTGATCATTAGGTTCCTTTTAATTGCACCATCCCAATAAATGATTTGCACACATTTCCACAATCACTTAAGGATACTATTTATAAAAATTAATTATAGGGTTTAATCTCAAGAGCCCTTAATTCAGTTGGTCTAAGCCTTAGGTGACAGTGAAGACAAAGAGTTATCTTTCAAAGATGTTTGTGCAGTGGCTTAGATGTTAGGCTGCTGGCTGTCAAATTAGCAAGTAGAAAGCAGGAGCCTCTCCAATGGAGAGTAGCAGTCTCAGAATCGCACAGGGGCACCTCTACCCTGTCCTGTAAGGTCAATGTGAGTTTAAATTGATGAGACGGCAATGAGTTTTGAGTGATCTTGTGATCTGGGATCCCGTTAATATGGGATCATGCTATTTGTGAGCCACTGTCATTACAACATGCTTGAGAATACTTCAAATCTCCACCCCTACAAAAACAATCTAAAATAATTGTTAGAGGTAAACATCTAAGTTAGCTCTTGTTCCCCCCTGCAAAACAAACTGTTCCTTATCTGCAAGCTTACATCATTCCATATTTGATGATTAAACCTTTTACCGCTCATTGCTTGTTTAATAGCCTTCTGACCCGAATTCACTATGGGATTTCTCTGTATCTTCCAGTGATGATTATACAACAAATAAACAAAGCAGACATGCTGCTGCCAAGTTTATTCCCAGCTATGGTGATCTCATGAGTTACAAATACAGAGTGACTTATTCACCAAAAATGAAGGCGAAACTCACTGTCATTCAGTTGCCCTCCACTGACAGTGACCCTACAGTATACGGTAGACCTGCTCTTGTGTTGTAGCTTTCCATACTATAAATCTGCATAGACACACACAAAACCCTCATCTTTTCCCAACAGAGCAACTGGAAGTTTTGAACTCCTGATCTTTTAGTGAGCAACTCAACTCATACACTATGTTGCTACTCATACATTATGTTGCTAGTGCTCCTGACAGAGTTACAGAATTATCCAATTCCAGAGAAGAACAGCTACACAGATTTTTTATGGTAATCCAAGGGCACCGCTCTTCCAGACCCTGCTGAGTGGGCTCATACCTCTATCTTTTTGATTAGTAGTTGACTATGAGTACTCAAGAACCTGGTGACTATTAGAGATGAAAGTATATGGCCAGTAGATGTCAGATGAGTCAGGGGAGTTTCCACTACTGTGATAGTATAAAGAATTTTTCAAAAAGATATTAAGAGGAATACTTCTGCTGCTATATGTGCCCAATATTTCATGGGTGGAAGATAAATGAATTTCCAAACCGCCCCCAAATAAAAAGAACTAAATATTGTTTCTCAATAAGGAAAAGAAAAATAGGATTGAGGAATCACTGTGAATTACAAGCTGCAGACAAGTCAAAAATTTGTTTTTATGAAGCAGAATAAACTAGAGAGAAGGATTAAAAAAAATAACAGTAACCTTTGAGGCAACCCTTGAGGACTGGTGATTCATGATTGAAGAAGGACCAAAGTGCTTTCCCAGGAGCCTGCTATTATGTGGTGATTGCAAGAGGGTTGGACAAAAGCGTGGTGGGGGTTCTATCTTATCATAGTCAAGTGTCCCTCTGTCACAGAGCCATTCATGCTGCGGGATTCGAGGCCTTTATTAAAAGAAAAAAAGTTTAAGTCAAAATTGTCTATGGGATAAAATAGGAGGAAATTGTGATCTACTTAAATAGAATTCTGAGTTAGTTATCAGTGAGCCAAAATTCTATTCCCGGCTGCAGGGCTTACTAGCTTGTACTGCTGGGTCAGGCATGTTACCTGACAAGGTCCAGATTTCTTAACTGTGAAATGGAGATAGGGCCACATGGTCTTAGTGATCATTTTCTAATTGAAGCATGAGTTAGTCCAGTCTTGAGATGCTAGAAAAAATATCCCAATATTCCACTGATATTTTTTGGCAAAGGGGATAATAGCATTCCTCCTCTGTTAATACCAGTAAACATATTTTGAATCATTGAAGTGAATCCGCTACATACATTTGATGGTTGAAGCTTACTGACTGGGATGAACTTTCAATTTTAAAGTTACTTTAATTATTGAGCAAAAATATTGACACATAGGGAGAGATTCATAAGGACAGATTTATAAATGCTGAGGATTTGTAAGCTGGTATAAGATTAGAATTGTATCTTAAGGACAGATAATGAAGGCCTTAAATTCAGCCTAATCTTGTAGGCTTACTCTAGGAAGATTCACAGAATCTTATGAAGATAAGTTCACAGTACTTAAGACTTATATTGGACACTTGGTTTTATGTGTAGCGGGCATGTTTGCTTTTTTCTTTTATTTTTCTTATTAGACCACACTTATTGACACCTTTAATACCAGTATTTGGACTTTTCTGAAGAACAGTCTCATTTTATCAGCCCAGTCACAGATCAGACTTCACATCAAGACTGTGACATGGACAAAAGCTTGAGGCTGAGAAAGGGGAATGCAAGATTGTGTCTATATTATTAAAAAAAAAAAAAAAGGCCTTGCTTGGTTTTTTCCTAACCTGTGGTTTTTAGTCATAGAGTCACATACATTTTATTTTTACCATAGCCTATTTGACTTCAGTATTTGGTCATTTGAAAGCAAACTATCTTAATTAAAGATACATTGAAAAAGTCAAGAATATACGTTTCAATGTTTCTCTGGAAGGTTTTTACCAAATATTCTTGACAAAATCAAAAAGGCTTTTTTGCTTGGAGGAAAAACTGTAACTGAACCCTGCCATGGTAGTTTTAGTTCTCTCATATGCTAAAGGTGGGCATTGTAAAAAGAAGACTACCAAATCAATGTATTTGAATTGTGGTGTTGGTAAAGGTTATTGAACATAACATGAACTGACAGAAGAATAAACAACAATACCTCTCTTAGATGCTTAGAAACTAACCCAAGTCACTAAGTAATTTTATCATATCGAGTTGTAAGGCTTAATATGAAAATTTTACATAGTAAAGATACATACATTTTGGAAAACATTGACAGGCAAACTCTAATCACTCACCATAGTGAATTAGTGGTATTTGGTATAATATTTGCTGGAAATTATACAATAAACATACTTGCCTGGGTATTTATATTTATAGAATGAATTTCCATACATATATTCTAATTGTTTTTTGATTTAAAAAAACTAAACATGAGTAAATATTTATTATATATGAAGAATATCTGAAAAGGGAAACTATAAACAGCAACTCCACAGTGTTTTGAGGAAAGTTCCTATCTCTTAGGATGCATTTCTGAGTTTAGTCCCAGGATGTGCTTTCTGAGCATGTATGCCAGATGGTAAGGTACTTAAATGGAGGAAGAATTAAGCTTTCACACTTGAATATTAATTACAATGCTTCACGATGATGTGACTAGATTAAAATAAGACATTCTCTTTGCAATGGCTCATAGTTTTTAAAAGTACTAGAAGGCAATCTGTAGGAAATCATTTGAAAGTTAAGTTGAAGTTCATCTGTATTTTCAAATCCTGCTTAGAAGGAAATAAAGGACCCAAATGGAAAATACATTCAACCCCAAACCCATGTACTGGCCCTCACATACAAGGAACTAAAAAGGAAGTGATTGCAAAGCATAAAAAGGACAGCATGAGTTGCTGGCTCTCTCTGTGGGCTCACACAATACCACACTTTCCCCCTTGTTGCCGATTTTAATTAACCACGGGTCAATCAATAGTGGCCGTTGAATTAATTGTCTTTCCTCTGAGGTTGCGAAGAGTTTTGAAGCATTTATTCAATCAGTTCTCAAATTAACCAACGAGGAACAGTTTAATGACATGCCAGTTCTTTTGTGGCCATGATAATGTGTTTTGTCCTTTTCGATAACTTCAGGTATCTATCACCATAAAGGGAAGAGGCAGTGCAATTTCTTGGGAGGAAGTTTGGAATTAACTCTTAGGTTACTTAACAGAGTATGTGACAGCATTAAAAAACTGGTGTTTTACAAGAAGAACAGTATTTAAAAAATCCAGCTTTTAGCTGGTTTTATGCTATTGAGTGGACAACTTTCTAAGTTTTTTTCCTACTATAATTGTAACACATTGTCTCACATAGGAACTCATGCATTTAATTCAGGCTAAAGTTTGCATAAATAAAAGTAGGGAGAGATTGTATTTTCATCATTAACATAAGGCACCAAATTACAAATATTACAAATGTACACATATATACATAATTGTACACAAGTTGAATATATGTGATAGGATATCATGCATTCTAATATCATACATCCTGATTTAATTAAACAATCCTTTCAATGGAAGTGAATGTGTATTCTAAAATATTGAAGGAAGCCATTTTGCACAGAGTCACATGTAAGAATATTTCAGTTCATCTATAAACACTGTGCTTAGCCTGCTCTGCCTTGGAATTCTATGCGGTCAAAGAGGCAAGAATGAAGGTGATTATGGCTTTGTCTCGTTTCATTAATATAAATGCATTAGATTTTCAAAACCCTCCAATATTGCAAAATATACTGACATTTCTAAGTCAATGTAATTTTAAAAAAATGAGCACCATTCCTCAGCTGTGTACATTCTATAGGAATTGTTTGCTAAACAGCAACAATTTTTCTTTTTTTTTTTTTAAGGCATCACTGCCCTCAGGTGGTGGGAGTAGGAGGCCCAGCCTTTGCTCCTGGGAGCTGGAATTGAACCTCCATCCCAGTGGGTCGCAGTCCCGCGCACAACCACTACGCCACCGGGGCTCAGCCAGCAACAATTTTTCTAATGGCTCACAAGGTCTATGCTGCCCAATATTCACCATTCTTCTTTCTTCCTTCAGCATATGGTCTATCTCTTAGAAGAAGGAAGAAAGGAATAGAAATAAGAGAAGGGTGAAGGAGCAAAGTAGGAGAGAGAGCATGGAAATGCCATTGTTTTACTATTGTGTCTGTGACTGGTCCAAGGTGGTCTACATCAGAATGGCTTGGGTGTGCATATATTTTTAAAGAGTGGGCTTAAAAGAAGGGAAGAAAGTGATTGCTCCTTCACCCTTTGGTTATTGAAATTATTTGTCTTTCATGACAAATCTGTGAAACATATGAAATATGTGATCTTTACCTAAATGAAATATTCACCACGGAATACAAGTTGCTGAATAATTAAACTGATGAGTACATTATCCTGCAAAAGGTACTTGAAAATGTTCTGACTAAGAAGCTACAGGCCAAAACCAATTATATTCAGCATCTACTGGCTTAATTGTCCATTTCAGTTATTGCCAGAGTTTATTACAATAATGAAGTTACACAAAACTTTAAGTTCAATTCATAGCTCATCCTTTAATTTGCATTATAGAAATGAGATCTTATTTAGACCTATTTCTGAAATTCTAAATTTGAACAATGAGTCATTTGTTCTTTCTACTCATTTTCTATTGCAAAGCAGAATCAGTTATTTAATCAAGGACATTTTCAACGCCAAATATCTTATCCTTATATATTCCAGATCAGACAGTAAACATTTATAAAAATACTTTTCAACTAACTAGAGATGGTAGACTTGGTATAAGGAAATTATTAATCTAGTGGTTTTCAACTCAGGGTGTTTTTCTTTCCCTGAGGGACACTAGGCAAAGTATGAAGACATTTTGCTTGTGGCAACTTATAGACTCTTGGCCTCTTACAGGATGCTGATAAGCATACTGCAGTACATGTCCTTGCTGAACCCAAGAACCAAGAATTGTTGGCTAAATAAGTTGAGAAATAATGTGTAGACCTATGATTAGTGGTGCCTTGGTAGAAATGGCTTGATCTTTCAAAAGAGTCTACAACTGAGATTTCCAGTTTTCTATTCTTTTACACATTCCTATTTATTTAAAATCGCCTAAGAATTAATGACATTTGGAACTGCTAAACAATTCAAAAACTATGCTCTCACAACAGAAATTCCCTATTACACCTCGCAGACTCATAATATGGACACTGATTTTTCATATGCTGCAATCAGCTGCGATTGTGTCTGTTTTTTTGCATTCAGAGATTCTCACATACAGTTTAAGGAAGGTCATAAAAACATGTTGTTTCTTTCATCTATGTTCAGGAGTCAGAGAGAATGTCTCAAGGGGCTAAATTCTAGCCTTTGAATCACAGCATGTGGTAACTAAATTAAAGTCAGCTGTTCTCCACACTTATTCAACTAAATTATCATCAAAAGTAAATGAAAAGAGGAAATGTAAAAAAAGAAATAATCATTTGGGTTAGAAATTTCATTAATTCCTCCAGTAGGTTTGCTCGATAAAAGCATTATGGAATTGAAACTTAAGAACTGTAGCAAGATAATGTGTGCAGCATTAAGTCTCATTGGATTGTCCTTCTTCCTAAAGAATTCTAGCGTTTATAGTGAAGATTCATAATTGTCATGTTCTTCCTATAGA
The DNA here is from genome assembly GCA_004026705.1 of Nesogale talazaci. Classification (NCBI taxonomy): domain Eukaryota; kingdom Metazoa; phylum Chordata; class Mammalia; order Afrosoricida; family Tenrecidae; genus Nesogale; species Nesogale talazaci. The sequence goes on along the minus strand of PVJH01000710.1, from coordinate 220,543 downwards.
TTTCATTTAAATGATAGCAACTATAATTTGCATCTGTATTCGGTGATAAGGCAGTGCCATAACCTCCTAATACAAACAAAGCTATCCACCCCCCCCCAGGCACCCAGCTGATGTCCACTCCGAGGGACTGAACAGGGCACGGCAGAAGCGCCCCTGTGGGTTACTGAGAGTGCAGCAGCTCTTCTTACAAATAGAAAGCCTCGTCTTTCTCCTGTGGAGCCCCTGGTGGTTTTGAACTGCTAACCTTTCAGTTGGCAGCCCAGCTCGTAAACACCGCACTACCACAACCCACCTCATCATCTAACACAGTAATATTTGATTGTTTCATCAACAATTAACCTTCCCCTCCAGTTTAAAAATAGTACATAATGATGAATTAAAACCCATGTGGTTTTCTTTTGGGGGCTTTCTAAAACTTATAAACAAAACAAAAACTAAAACATGATCATACAAATAAATAATTACTATGATGAATAATTTTTATCAAAACCAATCAATAAAAATGTATGTGCTGCCAACTTTCCTGTACCATACCTACCTTGAACTGCACTTTAAATATTGAAAGGAATTACAGATTTTAAGCTATTTTAATAATACTATGAATTACAGATTCTTGCACTGATGAATCACTCTTTGGATATAAGAAATGTCCCAACCCCAAATTGATCCTTTATCTCCAGGCCCCAGTCACAGTTCTATTGAAACCTCTGACTCTGTCTTCTTTGAGAAAACACATCACTGATAGTCTCCCTTCTATAATCCCTGTACTCACATTTTTTCATAGAGCAGAGAACTAGTGTCGCTGTCCTGGTCCTTGTGTGTGCACACACAAGAAGGCACGTGTGTGTGTGTGTGTGTGTGTGTGTCTGAATGGGTATTATATGCGTGCATTGGCAAAATGCTTTTTTGAACTAATGACATTCAGATAGAAAAATACCCTAAAAAAAGTAGCGTGAACCAGTGATTGCAACAACAGGTTCTAGTTTAGAACTGACTCATGAGAACGACATGGCACCCGCAAGGGTTGTTCTGTTGATTGCTAAGGAACGCTCTGCGTTACAATAGAATCCACAGCATCAACGTTCATCGGTGGACAGATTGAATTCGTGCGAAAGGTACATACTCTTATAAAGGTGTGACCCTGCAATCCCCATGTCAGCTCAGTTAATCAGCTGGCTCTTTGAGAAGAAAGGCTTGGTGGTGCGTAAGAGTTCTCTGGGAAGTTTCAAGTATCTAAAGATAACAGTGCAGGACATAACAGCAGAGATTTTACAATGCAATTACACAATACGTATTTTAGGAAAGATGTATTAGGTATTCAAAAATCATTCTAATTTCTGCTCTTTGACCTTCCACCTTTGCCCTGCAGACAGCTGGTTTCCTTCCAATGGATTTAATTGGTTAATTGCTTAATTGGTACCTTTTTCCTGTGGACACCCCCATCCTTCGTGCATTTCGCTGTGGACTCTTTCGCGTTAGTCGCCATCCAGGAAGTAAGTCAGTTCCCACCTACGGCAAGTAACTGCATGTGTCACCGAAGGGAGTGCTGCTCAGGCCTGGGCCATCCTCAGAGTTGTTCCTAGGCCGGAGTCCATTATTGCCGCCACTATGTCCGTCCATCTCCCTGAGGGCCTGCCTCTTTTTTGTTGCCCCTCTTCTGTACCCAACATTATGTTTTTCTTCACGGACGTGTTTCTCCTAAGAATGTGTCCAGAGTCTGGCTGATGAAGTCTCCCCATCATGGCCCCTCAGGAGCCCTCTGATCATACTTCTTCCAAGACAGAGGGTGGAGTCTTTCAAACAGCCCACAGTACTTTCAATGTTCTCTCCAACAGCACAATTCAAAAGCATTGATTCTTCTTTACTCACTGTCCAATGACCACAGGAGGCCACTGACAATATGGTGGCTTGGGCCAGGTATACTTTAGTGCTCAAAGTAGCATTTTGCTTTTCCGTACTAGAGATTTCTTGTGAAGCAGACTTACTTAATGCAACTCATCTTTTGTTCTCATGGCTGCTGCTTCCAAGAGCAGTCAGGGTGGATCCTAGCAATTTTGATCTTCGTTACATGGCGCTGTAATCCACACTGAAGCCTGGAGTCTTTGATCTTCATCAGCAATCACTTCAGATCTCCCTTACTTTCACCAAACAGGGTGGTGCCGCCTCAGGTTGTTGATGAACCTTCCTTCAATCTTGATGCCACTTTCTTCCTCATATACGCCGACTTGTCTGGCTGTTTTGTTCAGTATCCAGATTGAATAAGAGCAGTGAGAAGATACAACCCTGACAGATACTTTTCTTGTTCTTAAACTCTGCAATATTTGCTTGTTCCATTCACTCAACTGCTACTTAGGCCATGTACATGTTCCACAAAAACACAATCAAGTGTTCTAAGAACCTCTATTCTTCTCAAGATGATACATAGTTCCTTATGATTCACACAATTGATGCTTTGGCATAGTCCATGAAAGCCAAGTAAAGATTTACTATATTATCATATATTTCTGTCTTCACGTCACACTTTAGTGACTTTATCTTGAGCCGATGGAAGGGTTTATGTGACATTCAGAAGACAGGTCCCTGAACTCTTGTGTTAGGTGCTATGGAGTCTGTTCATTGAGACCCTCTTGCCCACACGCAGAAATCACTGCCATGTCCAGTGTCATCCTCCTAATTGTCCCATGGTGGCAGTTAATGTGTCAATCCAGGGGTGAGTCTTTCCAGGTAACATGTCCACGGTCATCTAAAGCAAACCATGCTTCCAATCTTTTAAATTAAATATATCTAAACATATACTAGAATAATCCACTATAGGAAATAAATAAATAATTGCAGTTACCTTGATTAATTGCATTTAAATCTACTTATTATGGAATTACAAAATCCTCTTTGGCTGAATTCAGCTGGAGAAATAACTAAAGCTACCACTCCATGTTTCTCATTGTCACAGAATATCTGACTAGTTTTCTTCTAGCCAGATTTGAGAATTTTATTTGTTAATAAAAATATTACTCTAAAGATGTAGCCTGTTGGTTATGTTCTCAAAATCTCTATATTTAACACTACTACATCAGAAAAATATTGTTTACAGTATTATAATCCTTATTGATGTAGACAAATTATTAAGTACAATAGTTGAGAACTAAAGATTGGTTGAATTTTGCTGGAAGATGACTGAGTTCATTTTTATAGAAAGTTTTCTTTCATATAGTTATATCAGAAAGCCTATGTTTTAATTTTTAAAACTTTAATTGAATAAATAAATGGTAGGTTAACAAACCTAAATTTCAGTGATGGAATCTCTATTTTTTTTTCAAGTCAGAGTTATGCTTTTAATCTTCTGTACTCATCTCTCCAATGTACTCTGTTTAGTAAACACTTTCTTCCCTTTCCTCCATTATGAATAGGAGATCACTGGAGGCTATTTTTCCTGTGTAGCTTCCACAAATGTATCTTGGGTTTCCACTGTCATCCATAATCTTCTGCAAACCAGATTCTCACAATTTAAGCTATGTTACTTATCTCTCCTTGGACTTCAGATTTAAAATCCATTAATGACAGAAGATGGTGTGCTTCTTCCATGTGGACTTCATTGACATCTCATTTAGATGGATGCTTATTTGAAGATATACCTTTAAGACCTCAGACACTATTTCATCCAATAGCTGGGCACCCTTTCAGTAAGTTTAAAACAGTAAGGGTTGAAAAGAAAACAACACGGACCACAAACATAAAACACGACTAAAAAGAACTCACTCCAAAATCATTAAAAAATGTCCACTGGCCCTCATGAGAAAGACACTGTCACCAATCTAAATACAAGGCTATAAGCCTAGTAGAGCTTCAAAGTCTAAAAGCAACCTTGACTGACCACATCACCAGGAATCAAAATCATGTACCACATCACCAGGTCTTGACATATTTTGCTTTAGTTTCTGTGTTCCCTTCCTGAGGGTGAATAATGAGCAGGACCATGATGTAAGCACTAATTGTTCTTAAGTTGCAGCGAGGATTTCATGTGAGCCCCAAACTCACACTGAATAAGATATAAGCTTCTAGATTGGTAGTTTGTAGTCAGTGATGATATTGCTCACACAGACATTTCAGAAAGTGCAAAAGCATTTCATCATTTGTTCAATAATTACATTTAAATCATATAACTAATTTTATGTAGTTAGCTTAATTTTCATAATACATAAACTATACCTCTGTGGTTATAACCCAACAGGATGCATCAATCATGTTTAGTTGCATATGATTATATGCTGAATGTTTTTTGACCATCAATATGACAATTCTTTAAAAATTTCATTAATCTCTATAGTTATCATTTATATTATTTTGAAAAATTAAACATTTGCTTTCATATCTACATTTTAATTACAACTAATTTCATACCAAACCAAACTCCTTGCCATCTTATCAAAGCCAATTCAAAGACACAGAATAAAGCTGCTGTGCCTGGGCCCTTCAGAAGGGAGAGCCCTCTTGCCCTGCACAGCATCTGGCCTATGGGAGCAGCTCAGTGCATGTCAATTTATGTAGAAACTTTAAAGAATGCAGTTTTCACTGGGTAGTATTTCTTAATCACCAAGTAAAGGCATCTAAATTGGCACCTTATCAATAAGTCCCTAGAGTGTATCCTTTATGTTGATGTTGGATTATTTATGGGGTCTGGAAGGAAAAATATGACTGCAAAGCTAGCAGACTTAAATTTCTTTATGTGCTTTCTTTATTTCCAAAGGAACATTCAACAGCAGCATAAAATATTCCAAGTGAAATATCTGTACCTTGCGAGACTCTGCCTAATTTCCTCTGAAAGGACTCTTGGTTTATCTGGGGAAAAAATGATCTTAAAAACAACCAGGCTTCGTTCTTTAATTATATTTGAGAAAACTGGCACAACAAAAGCCCATGAAGTCTAAGAGGTTTACAGGTACTCTGTACAGTGTTGTTCAAATGACAGCAAACAGTTTCCCTCCTCAAACTCAGAGATGTTAGACTTCCAAGGGAACATATCTCTGTCCTCTAGAACAGTGGTTCTCAACCTTCCTCAGACCGCAACCCTTTAATACAGGTCCTCATGTTATAGTAACCCGCAACCATAAAATTATTTTCATTGCTACTTCATAACTGTAATTTTGATACTGTTATGAATCGGGCAACCCCTGTGAAAGGGTCATTTGGTCCCCCAAGGGGTTGCAACACAGGCTGAGAATTGCTGTTCTAGAGCTCTACTGTCCAATACAGTAGCTACTAACTCCGCATGGCTTCTAAACATGTGGAATGCAACACGCTCAAATTTACATGGACTCTGAGTAGCCTCCTTTATCAATGTTTCCTACTGCTGTGCTGGGAGAAATCGAGCCACAGTGAAAGCTTTTCAGATCACAAAAGAACTCATTGTCCCACAGGTTTGGTTTGGCTTCCTGGTGGACTATCATCAATCACTGAGGACACAAGAGGACACAAGAGGACACGAAGTCTGTGAAAGCAGAACGCCATCCAGAAAGAGAGACCCCGTTCAATAATAGTGAAAGTGTTTCTTTAATCGCTTTTCTTCCACACTGCTGTTGTGTGCTCTAACGGAGATGGAGATTCACAGAGATCCTGTATAACAAATTGCGTCATATGCTTCTTTAGGCTGTAATCTTTGCAGGAGTAGATCAAGAAAGGCTTCCTCCCCAGCTGAAGGTTGGAAGATTCAAAGCCTCTATCCATTGCATCGACACGGCTATATGTCTTAATATTTGGAGAACCCAATTTTGAACGACATGTTTTAGTCAGCCTTCCTTTCTGTGAAGCGTGTCAATTATAAAAGGAAAGCCTCCATTTGCATAATAATGTTTTCAGTTTTTGAATTTTTAGTCATGTTTTAAAGATTTTGAGGGAAAACCCTATTTTTCATAAAAAAATTTTTGTGAACAAATAAAACAATGTATGAACGTACCTGCAAGGTTACCCATTGGTCACCAATGATGGATATCAAATACTCCATATAAGCAGAACTAATTCATAATAAATCCTTGATGCTATTAATGTACAAGACGATCTGTTTTAGTACCCCCTGTCCTTATGGGTGGCCTAGCAATAGAGTGCTTACACACGTGGCTGCTAATGGGGAAGAGAGCAGGTCAAAAACACTCGCCACTGCAAGGGGGAAGGATGAGCAAGGCTGTTCCAGGAAAGCCTTAGGGGCTTGGAAACGCACAGGGCATTTCTCCTCTGTTCTCTAGGGTATCTGTAGTTCCCCATTGACAAGATGGCAGTGAGTAAGAATTTATGGCTTGCTCTCTAGAAGACCTATAGATCTGGTTAATAAAAAAGAGCACTTTATTAGCTTATTGTCTTAGGAGTTTCAAGCATGCCTGATTTTCCAAGATGTGATTTTTTACTTGTAATTCTCCTGTGTTATACAGATTTCCCCGAGGTTCTGTCATATTCCTGAAATATTTTCTGCCAGTTCAAAACCCAATACAAAGTTTCAATTACATCAATGACATGAGCCATTCATATGGAACTAATTTTTGCATGCAAACCTCTTTAAATAAAACATATTTGAGATGTCAATAAACCCAACTTATGGACTTAGTCATAAGTTTTGTCAGGATTCATGCTGTCAACATCCTTGTTCTTTCCCAAATATACAGAAATGGATAGTTGAATAGCAAAGGATTGTCATACAACACAGTTGTAAGGAACACAGAGTAGAGGCTGTAAGAGTTGGCCCCCTAATTACTTGAAGTGCATGTTACAGAACAGTAGTTATGATAATGTTTCATCCCCCCGAGCACACCCCAGTAAACAGTACGGGGAGCACAATTTAAAAACGCACCTTTCTTGACATTGCTTTGCAGATAAAAATGCTAGTATAGAGAGTAGCATCATTATGCATAGCAAGACTTTATATAAATTTGTGTGTGATGCACTTCATTTTGATGAGCACAAAGTCATGCCACAAAGAGTTGAATTACACTGTAGACAGCATGCTAATAACCCATATGGCAGTACCTGAGAACATCCTCATTGAAAGGCACTTAACATTTACACAGACAACCTCGGTCTAACCAGTCTACAATCCTTGACATTCCTGCCTAGAAAAGACACTCTTGCTTTCAGGGAAAATAAATTATAATGCTATGTATGTTCTGATGACTCTTCAGCATATACTTATTTCTGTTTAGAACACCTGCCACAGCTTTCATTTAATTATAATTTGCTATAATTAAGAATCTGTTAAGAATTTCATAGAATATTCAGTTTTGAGGAAATTGTGTGAACATATTGTGAATTTCAATGGCTTCCTTCTCAGAATAAACACAAAATAAAAGAACAACAAAAACACTTGAACATAGAAAGAAGATCAATTTTTTTCCAATGATTTTAATGGGGACTCTTACAGCTCTTATAACATTCAGTACATCATTTGTATCAAGCATATTTGCACACATGTTGCCATATTAATTTCCAAATATTTTCTACTTGAACACTTTGTATAAGCTCCTCTTTCCCCCTTCTTCTAAAATGTTTTATAAATCATTTTATTTGGGGCTTATACAGTATCCATCATGATCCATCCATACAATTGTATGCAGACCACATTTGCACACTTTTTGCCATCATCACTCTCAAAACATCTTTCCTCCACTTAGACCCTGAGTACCAGATCCCCATATTTCCCTTTCCTACCACCCCCTCTTCCGCAAATTTTTATTACTTTTTCATATCGTACACTGTCCAATGTGCCCATTCACTCACTTCCCTGTTGTCCATACCCCAGAGAGGAGGCTATATGTAGATCCATGAGTATGGTTCCCCCTTTCTATTCCACCATCCCTCCACTCTCCCAAGAAGGTCACTTTTTTATTGTTTCCTAAACCTTAATCATCCTGGATCTCTGTCTTTGCTTCACTTTCTTAAATCTCATCCAGCAAGTGTTATGAACGCTTTCTGTAAAGCACCCACTAATTTACAACTCCAGGCAGGTGTGATGGATACAAGTTGTGTTCTGATCTGCCAGGACCATCATAGGAAACCACCAGCAGCTCCATAGGAGCTTACCCTCTTCATCTTGTTTGCTTGTTTTTGTTTTATTATTACTATTTGTGTGAATAGGTTGGTAGAACATTTCTTATTTGATCCTCTTAATTCTCTTCCTTTTGAGAAATGATATGGTCATTAAAGAGACCAAAACACAACAGAGAAGACGTCATTTCCCTCCTGAGTAGTGACTCAGAACTCTAATTGCACTGTGTACATCACCTTTTTCCCTCAAGTTTTAGACTCCAAATCCTTCATCCCTTTCGCCTCGTTGGGCTTCTTTCTGTTTCTCACATGTGGCAAACTCATTTTCCTTGGGTTTTTAATCTCTCTTTCCCTGTGTCCAAAGGGATCTTTGCATCAAAATGCTCTTCTGTTACTCAGAATTTAGTTTAATCAAAAATTAGTCTAAAGTCTGCTACTTTGACGAGATTGTCCATGAAGTTCCCATATGAAACAGCCACCAGGAAAATAACTGTCTCATCCTATGTTCAGATTCTTGAATCTCCCTTTTTTTCCTTCTTATGCACTTCAGCCTGTATTAAGAAATAATGTGAGCTCGAGGATTTGCCAATCTTTTCCTAATGTAACCTTAAGTGTTTAGAATAGTGAATGGCACATCAGTGCTGGATAAATATGAGTAAGAAGAATGAAGAGCTAAAGTTATTCTATGATATAATTTTGTCATCTAATATGCTTTTAAAATAATCGATCATTTTTTTCTAATTTAGCTTTCTTTCTGTAGCGTGCTTCTGGGTTTTAATATAATGTACACAGTAGCTTCAAAAATTTCATAGGTAATAGAATTAAGAGAAAATGGACTTTTTCGTGAAGCCACCGTGGCAGTTACATAAACTCCTGTCACCTTGAGAGACGTTGTGGAGTCTAGCTTGTCAATCAGGTCACAGCCAATCATGGCTCTGTGTGGACATGACGTTCTACGGAGGAGTCTGGTAACTCCTGCCTTCCTCCCTGGAGGTGGGACACACACGCTCCCTGCTATACATTCCTAAAGACAAATCCGATGAAGCTTTGCTGATGGACCCAGATTCCTGGAGCTGGAGAAGCCATGTGGCGACCCATGCCAGCAACTGAGATGCTTTTACTGCCACTAGATCCAAAAGACTTTCCACCCACTGGTCTGTGATCTTCCTTCATTTGGGGTGCTGTGTGAGTCTGTAGATAAATTTATAGACTGGTATTGGACATATGTGCTAATATGAGACTTATGGGCTTGATCTGCACTGAACTTGGATGTTCTTAATATACAATTACTTTTGGATGCCAATTTCTTTTCTATATACATATAAGTGTCTATGAATTTGTTTCTCAAAAATATTAAAATTATTTCTCCAGTCAATCCAGACTGACAGAAATGTTTAATGATGGTTCTCCAAAACTATTTAATCATAGAAAAAGTTATTCTGAAGAACCAGCACAGAGAATTGATTCATTTAGAAAAGACTGACCTGTGCACATTGATTTCCACAGCACACCCAATGAATACTTTAAGGATTTTTTTTTTCCATTAACATCAAAACAAAAGAAAATCTGTTTAAGGAAAAAAATGTTTAGGACATGTTGTTTGCTTTTCACTTGTTTCTTTTCTTTTTGCCATAAAAAAGATTTCCTGGTGTTATTGATTGAACTGTGTGTGCCCTCAAAAGATATGTTGAAATCCTATCCCTCTCCCAATGAATGTAATATTGTATGAAAACCAGCAAAAACCAGAGCCTCAATAAAGTTGAAACCTGATAGAGATGAAAAAATTCAATATTTTCTAATAATAGTGAATGTTAGTCAAATATAAAACTATATCATATCAATGATAGGAAATCCCAAGACCCAAAAAAGACTATCAAGTACCTTTTTTCATAGATTCTACCATAGTTTTTCATGTTTTATCAGTTAATTTAAATCAGATCATATAGGGTACATCCTGATCCTTTTCTAGTGCTGTCTAGTTACTTAATTATTTTAATTTTTAGTGATGTTTTATAAGAGAGGAATGTACACAGAAGTAAACATGCATGAGGGAAAATATTGTGAGAGGATCCATACAAAAAAAACAAAGTCACTGCCATCAAGTTGATCCAGTCGCACAGTGACCCTGTGGAGCAGCTGTGTCTGTGGTTTTCTGAGACTGTAACTATTTACAGGGTAGAAAGTCTTATCTTTCTTCTGGGAGTGTCTGGTGGTTTTCCAACCATTGATCTTGCAGTGTGCAGCACGTATTGACCACAAGACTCCAGGGATTCACCCACAAGTCCCCATGATGTGATGAGATAACCCAGTCTCCCCGACATCTGGGGCAGAGATCTTTCACTCTGACAGCATGCATGAGTGTGCAATTTCTAAACTTCAGCACTGTGGAACTGCACATTTCTGTTCTAAGTAACCCGTGTTATGATATTTTCTTATAGTGGTTCTGGGAAGTAAAGGAAATTGCTAATAGACTTCAACAAGCCACCTTACTTTTCTTGGCCCATTTCTTCATTGTTTAAATATTGGAAAACACTTTCTATGGTCTCATTTGAATCACATCATTTCAAGCTTTGTTTCCATAAAGCCTAATGGATAAAGTGGAGTAGCAACAGTTTCAGGTCAAATAATGAAAAATTTAGAAAGATGGCAGTGGAAGTAAAAATAAGCGCCAAGAATACTTGTCTTTTCTTCAAGTTGTACTTCCACCTCCATTTGTCTCCTTAAAAAGCATGTCTTTCATGTTTCAGATCAGATTTTATTTTTTCCAATGTAAGCTTATTTAGTCACGATCAAACCCTCTTAAGTGTCTCTAGTGCTTTAATGCAGACTTTCCAATGTGCAATTATACATTGACTTTTAAAGCTTTAAGGCTTCTTTCTTTAAGATAAGCTTACTATGCAAGTGAGGATCGTGCTGTCCCTTACCAAAAATATCTAACTATGTGCTCAGACATCAGCTGAGTATGTAATCAGAACTCTGATGTTGAAAGCAGAAGGGGAAACTATCAAGTTTTGGGTATATATCACTATTTAGAATAAAGGTAAATATTACCTCATACATATATTCGCAGTTTCTATAAAAAGAACAATTTATTGGAAGAGTGTACTTCAATAACAGGTTTTTTGGAAAAAGCATTTGAAAAGTTCAATGTAAAGAAATAAAAAGTTTTGACAGAACACTGTGATTAGTTATTTCTGCTCCTCGGGGGAGTTGACCCAGAGGCCTGCAGCCAGATGCATTTGCAGTCGGCTCCTTCTGTCTCCGGGAATGATGAGCAGCGCCTGCAAACCTGTCTTCATGATACAGACAAATGACGCTTGAAATTGCCCTAACAATGACCAAGACAACATTATAATTCCATCAGGAAAGATCCAGGGCATTCCGTATGTGTTATTAAGGTACTATAACACACAATGTAGATGCTTAAAAATTAATTTCAAAGAACAGGCAGAAAGAAAATGTTATTTTAACCCTCCTCTGTGCTCCATAGAGTAATGGAACATCCCAAATATTCTCTTTATTATGTATCTTTTCCTTGCACTGCTTCTGTTTCCTTCAAAATGAGTTTATGATAAATTAAGACCTCAACTGGCAAGCACCAACTCTAGAATACTAATACATAGACTGATGAAAAAGAGGCATAGCTCTCAAAATATTGTTCTTGGATTTATAATACAAGCCATGAAAATTTAGGGTCTTTTTACATACAAATGATGACTGTACATGCTAATTATTATTACTTTAAAATGTTGTTGCTATCCTTACTGATATAGCATAGCTTCTTTGCATTTACCCTTATACAAGTAACTTACAAATATCAAAATAATTAAAATGTTTTCAATAATTTAATTGTACACATTTCAGAAGGTATTAAGCTTTTAATTTTCTTTTTCATTTCCAAACCTCTTCCTATTGCGATTATTATAAATACCAGCAATAGTCATGTCTATAATACTGCAGAGTGAAGAGAGAAAATCATTATCTAATATTATATTAATGAGCCGGTGCATGCAAGTTAGGGACACTAGCATGCAATTTCACAGACAAAGTCAAATGGGGTCAAAGCCAAGAAGTTACTGATATCGACTATATGCTCTTCACTCATTTTCCTGCCCGATTATTCTAACACTTCATCATACTGGATTATTTTAATTGGTCAATTTTAAATCTAAAGTCTTGAAAATATTTGTTCTAGAGCTCATATTTTAAATAGTTATTACCTTCTTAAATTTCTTTTTTTATATTTAAAGTACTTCTTCTCTGGGATGACTTAATTATATATCATACCTTTAATAGATGGTCATATATAATTTTCTAATTTCAAATAGGTATTCATGTTTCTCTTTTTGTAGCTTACTTTTTCTCTTTTTATCATTTTTATCTTATCTTTTATCCCAAACAAAAACATTTCTGGATATCAGAAACAGACAAACAAACAATAGCAACAATATGCGTTTAAAGGAATAATAATCAGAAGTGTTTGCAAGGAAATTTGAGAGTCAAAGACTTTAAACACTGCAGTTTCATGACTCTCTTTTAAGAGGAAATAAAAACAGTACTTATATATAAATAGTCTACTTTGAATCTGGATCCTTCTTTTATGTTTCCACCAGATCCTGATCTGAAACACCCTTCTTTCATGAAAGATAACATAAAAGTAAACTTGCATTTCATAGATGAAAGCAGAAAATGCTTTCTGGAATCCAGAACAAAACACATATTTCACAAGAAAGACAAAAATGATTTGAGTGTCTTTATTTTCACAGAAAAAAACTGAAATGTTCGAAAAATGTCATAGGATTAGTATTGATAATCGGGAAGCTCATTCAATGCTTTATTCTTTGATTTATTTTAATCTTCTCTAAAGTGATGTCAGCATTCACTGAGGATATTAATTTGACTCTGATATTTTCAAAAACAACTTCCCATTATAGAATACAAATTCAAATAGTCAATTTCTCCTCTATTTTAGGAAAGTACATAATTATACTGTTTAAGGAAGTTTTATCAAAATTCCTTTTCTATAATAAAATTAAAGCCTTCTTAAGTATACTTATAATATCTGGATTTTGTCATCACACCACTAATTTTATTTTATGTTTTTTTTTATTTTTTTGCATAAAAGTCTTATAATGATAAGGAATCGTTTCATGTAACATCTTAATAACATAATAAGTTCAACTTATCTTTATATTTTTATTACTTGATTTATGTTGTAAATCTAACTAAAAAACATTTTATTGGGGCCTCTAATAACTCTTATCACAATCCACACATACTTCCATTATACATATGTTGCCATCATCACTTTCAAAACATATTCTTTCTACTTCAGGCCTTGGTATCAGGTCATTTTCCCTCTCTCCCACCGTCCTTCCTCATGGACACTTGATAATTTATAAATTATTATTGTTTTCACTTCTTACATCGACCACTGTCTCCCTTCACCAACTTTTTATTTGTATTTTTCTTTCAGATTTGTTTATTGTCCATATCCTCTGTTGTTCTATTCCTTTGTTAGAGGCTCATACAACTCTTGTCACAATCCATGGCACTCACCTCATCTGGTGTCAATTTGAGGATTAAGAGTGTAGGGGTGGAGTCCAACCTCTCAATCTGGACATAGCCAATGAGACCTCTGGGTGGGCGTGGCTTTCTCCTGAGAATTCTGGAAAATCTGGTGGTATTTCCCCTTTGCAGGTGGAAGCCTCAGGTCTCACTCCCTTGGAGCCATTCGACTGACAAGTCTGTCTCCCTGTGAGACAACCCTGAGGAGAAGCCACACATTCCTACCCTGATGTATCCAGAAATCTAAACCTACAGAAGTCCTTCCAGTGCTGAGATGCTTCTACCCCCCACTGACTCAGCACCCATTGGCCTGTGATCTTCACACATTCAGCATCAGTGCATGCTTTGTTCACCACTTTTGTTTGTGCACCCATTTTGTCTTTAAAGCTCATGTCAGGGAAGATGAGCACCACAGTATGCTGGGTTATTAGAACAAAGTGTTCTTGCATTGAGGGAGGGGGTATTCACCGAGAGAACCAATGTCTGTCTGCTGCTTTAATACTTAACATACATACTGGTTTACACAAACATAAATGTTCATTAATAATTAGTCTTAATCTCATAGTCCACATGTGTTCAGTCTCACTGTGGTGTCCTGTGTGGGTAACTTTGTGCACACGAATGTGTTTAGATAGTTTTCAATGAATCAAATACCTTGTAAAACATGTTCACTAAAGGTAACAATCCTATCATATAAATTTAGTCTGGTAAAATAAAGTATTTATCCAAATTTCATAGCTAGAGAGCATACATAAAACTTATTTAAGCCTTAGAAATATCTTTAATGTTACCAATGCATCTTTTCAAGAACAGAAGTATATTAAACTGTAACCAGCATTTATTTCTACAACCACGCCTCAGGCTAGAGTTATATTAGGCCACCAGAAAGTCAGAAACAGATTGAAACAGCCTGAACTTTGATCTCCAGTGACTGTCTATGTCCAGCTGATATGCACTTCTACATGAGGAACTATCCCCGAGGACTCTCGTGATAACTGGCAAAACCAACATTTGAGGACTAAAGGACATAAAAAAATTATAAAAACAATATAATCTGCCCCTGAGATAAGGGCTAAAAACAAATAATAACAAAACCAATCTGTGAAATGATTGACAGGATATTTTAACATACAAATAGAAATAATGAGATTTACATACATTTTACTTAAAAATTACATGTGTTCTAATTCTAAATCTATTTTATTTTTGTTTCCATAGATAATAATCTCATATTTGCATACATGTATAGGTGTTTCCATTACACTGAGAGGGAGGCATGGGATAATTCTCAAGAGAGAGATAGGCGCTCTTAACTTCATACCATTCTTATAACTCTATAATGGTAACACACATGCCTGTATTCACTGTAGAATGAGAACAATGGTATGAAGATAAGAGTGCCTATCTCTGTCTTCAGAATTATCCCATGGCTCCTTCCTAGTGTAAATAGGCATTGTTTTTACTGATGAATCTACAGCCTTTTAAACATATGTATAAATAGCTTATATATATTATTTGATTATAGATTACACATGTATACATATTATTAGATTATACATTATGTATTATTAGAATATATGTGTATACAAATATATATTAGAAGTCTATAGATCCAGTTGTACACAATTCAAGTGACTATAAAAGTGATACCTATTTACACTAGATTTGGTTATATCTTGAAGGATTGGAGTATTCTAAATCAACACAGTGATTTAGACATCCATGAAGAATGTAATCTGAGAGCACAAGGATTAGACTGATAAACACACACACATATATGATACTAGATACATCCAGAAATACAAGACAATTAGTATTGATAATTTATGAATAGTTATATTTGTAGTTGCTGTTCTCTTTTTTCCCTTTTGATTTCCTGCATTGTTTTATATTTTATTTTGTTAATACACCTATGGATTTCGGAGCTGAACTATATACTTGTGATAACCTCTATAACTAATTCTAAGAATTAACACATCCCTACATTCAGTGATTAATGGCCTCATCTTTCTCTCAAAGAGCCACTGGTATAGTGGAACTGCTGATCCTGCAGTTAGCAGCATAACAGCAGAACCCACTACACACCCAGGGCACCTTATTACCAGGATAATTTGATAAAATATACCACTCTTAGTATTTTGCCCCAATGTGATGGGAACAGATTGTGCAAAATTTTTACTCTTTGTCTCCAGTTTCATCCTCTGCAGCGTTATGACTGAAGACAAAAGGAGTGCATAACAAATGCGGTGAAGAAAGTTGATGGTGCCCAGCTATCAAAAGATGTATCATCTGGGGTCTTAAAAGCTTGAAGCTAAACAAGTGACCATTTAGCTGAGAAACAATAATTCCCACATAGATGAAACACACCAGCCTGCGTGATCATGAGGTGTTGATTGGAGCAGATATCAGGCATTTAGACCCAGACCAAAATCATACCCACAGTGAATGGGGAGGTATGGCCTGGAAATTGAATGCCCATCTGTAGACAATTGGACATCTCTTCACAGGGGTTCACAGGGAAGGGATGAGCCAGGCAGGGTTCAGCACAGCACTGAGGAAACATACAACTTTCCTCTAGTTCTTTGGTGCTCCTTTCCCTCCACTATCATGACCTCAATTCTACTTTACAAACAGGATTAGAACAGAACATGCACACTGCTACAGAGAAGAGCTCAAAACACAGGGAATTCAGGATAGACAAATCTCTCATGGGAAGCAAAGGGAGTAGAGATAGCAGGATTAGGGGAGGCGGGGGGATAAAGGGAGAATCATTCACAAGGATCAAATTATAACCCCCTCCCAGGGGGACAAACAACAGAAAAGTGGATGAGGGGTGATGGAGGATGATGTAAGATATGAAAATAAAAATCTATAATTTATCAAGGTTTCATGAGGGATGGCAGGTGGGGGAGGAGGGGGCCGAAATGGGGAGCAGATAGCACGGGCTCAAGTGGGAAGATAATGCTTTGAAAATGATGATTGCAGCATATGTACAAATGCGGTTGACACCCTGGATGTATGTATGGATTGTGATAAGAGATGTAAGAGCCCCCACTAAAATTATTTAATAAAAATAAAATAAATATAAACAAACATGCACGTACTACCCAGTTAGCCTTTGGGTTATTCTGAGGCCTTGTTCATATGAGAACAATAGGATAAATTTTGAATTTTTGCCTTTATTTATTAATTCTCAAAATAATGATTTTCCTCATCTCAAAATTTATTTTAGAACTTCAAAATTGTTTAGCAAATATTGCAGGGAAAGAGCAAACTTGACTCTGAAGTACAACTACATTTCAGTTATGAGGCCTTGTTTAATTGTTATGACTACTGTTTGTGAATTTGACTAAGCTAATGGTGCCTTATTACTTGGATAAACTCTAGTTTAGACTGGTATGACCTAGTTTTATGTGCTTTTTCTAATGTGCATGAGTTTTGTCTAATCCATTTAAATCTTAAAGAGCAAAATAAATCTTCCTGCAGGGCTTTGTTTCCAAAATGTATTTGGCCTACCACCTTCTTCTCAGGTTACAAAAACAAAACAAAACAAAAACATTACTCACTGCCTCTTGGCAATTAAGAATTCTCTTTTCTGCATCCCATAATCTAGGGTAAAGTTTAGGTAACTACTTTTGAAGAAGAGCTCCCTCCTTTATCAATCGAGCACTCCGGTCCCCAGGGGTCATTAACACCCACTTTGAGAAATTCTGCTCTTGTCTAGGGAAGAGTCTGTTTCTGAATTACAGATAGATAGATATTTTGTCAGAACTGCACTTTCCTCATTGCCTGATAGACTTGAGGACACAAGACAGTTACTGTCTACTTTGAGGTGTTTTGTCTTGCTGGCTTAATTTTAGGATGTCTTTATGTTTTCTTAGGAGAAAATGATATTTTCTACTTCCATAAAAACTAATAGTCTAGGGAGCCCCCAGAGTTTCCTAAGGGTCCTGCTCTATGAGTTTGCCTAATGGCGTCTCATTGGCAGGGATTTTTCTGTATTTGTATTTCCTAGATGAGAGACAATCAGTGGTATTCTGGATTAAAGCTTGACTTGGTAGTTCAAACTCACCAACTGTTCTGCAGGAGGAAAAAAGTCAAAGAATAAAAAATGTAAAGTAATAAAATCTTTACTCATAAATATTTGTGGTCTTTTAGTGCCTTTTAGAGTCACTATCAGTTGTAAATAAATGGCAGTGGGTTCTTGTTTGGCTTGATATTTTCTGGGTATTAGACTTTTATCATACAGACGTGTCCCCAAATTATTTTCCTAATCTGTAGATTGTCTCTTCACTTAGTTGAGAAAGTACTTTTATAGATAATAATTTTGGTTTTAAGTAAGTCCAAAATCATTAGTGATTAGGGAAATGAAAATAATAAACCAAAATATGACACTTTGACTCTCCCATCTGGCTATGATGAAGAAAATAATACAGAAGGGGAGGACAAAATATGCATACATTTATAAAGAGTGACAATGTAAAATAGTCAAATTGCTGTGAAAAACTAGCTTGTGATTATTTAGAAAGTTAAAAACAGATTACCACATGTAACAATTCCACTCATCTTTCTTATATTTCCAAAATATTAGAAAGCAAGAACACAGATGCCTCTACATCAATGTGCACTACAGCATTATTCACATGGCTAAAGAATACATGTATCTATGGACTCAAATAACTTAATGGGAAAATTTCATGATTTTAATTTCCATATGTGTGCACTTACATATAATTATATATCATAAGTGGTAAACTCAAGGGCAGCCATCTGAAACCACCAGTCATCTCAAGGGAGAATGATAAGGCTTTCTATTCCCAAGAATTGCACTTCCACTCTGACCCTGAGCCTGGACGGACTCCATATCAGTGGCTGTTGCTTTATAACATGGTGACACAGATAACTTAGTCAAGGGCCTATATTTGTAATCCTAACTATCAGGGCTCTGATTAAGAAGCCATTTTATGTGTTAACAGCCTTGGGCTGCTAATAACAGGACTGGAGATTCAAACACACAGGCAGTTCCTTCGCAAAGAAAAGATAGCTACAGAAACCCTATAGGTGTCAAAATCAACTCACTGTTTAATTTGGCATACATGTGGTATGGTGCCATTGTGCCAACGATTTCTTCTTGTTTGGTTGGATCCACAATCAGTGCTCATTGGAGTCAAGAGATGAAAGGATGCATTACATTGGGTAAATGTGCATCACCAGACCTCTTTACAGCAAGAATCTTGCATCAGAAATCCCCAAACAAACAACCATATGGATGCAGATGAGGCCCACCTGAAGACAACTGGACTTGCACTCTCAGAAGGGTCACAAGGAAAAGACGAGGTAGTCTGAGCCATTGGTGCAGTTTCTCTAGTTGTCATTCTTAGGTGTTCTAGATAGAGTTGGTTTATGTATAAGTTCTGGTTGATGAGTCTTGCTGAGGATGATTATTGTGTTTGAGTCCATTCTTGCAGCCACATGCGAATCCATCTTGTCAAGGACCTTCATCTTTTTTGATGTCCCTCTACTTAACCAAGCATGATTCCCTCCTGCAGGGATTGGCCTCTTCTATCAATGGAGTCATTATAAATCATAATTGGCAACACTAGCAAAAATAATAGTAATACTACTACTACAAATACTGGTAGTAGTAGTAATGCTACTACTACCAGTATTTGATATCTATTAGAACTCTGTGGAGTTTTCCTAATGTAGTTAATATGCATATGTATCCAAAGACCATATTAAGTGGAAAGGCTGGCATTTAATGGAAAGCATTCTTTAAAACTATTTTAATAGATAGTCTGGTTAGATTTGATGGAACACCCACATCCAGATGATGTTCAGATACTTTAACCTAAAAATAAATATGTCTGTTGTTTCAAGAATATGTAATTGTTTTATATTGATTAAATACAATGGTTATAAAATACGCTTTCCATAGAAGGAACATCAAGCATGTGAGCTATTTGCATGACTTTTGAGAGTTTAAGGCAGTTCACTTTATTCAGCTACCTGATCAATTTCACAGTGAAACTGCATATATGGGTATTTTAGGCCTAAAATCAAGATGATGGCATTATTTATAGAGATTTTTATGTATACTCTTTTTATTATTCAATTGAACATTTCATAGGATGCTCAAATATTTTCAAATAAAAACTTTATATGTATATAATTTATTGGTTCTTTAAAAAAAAAAACTGTCCCCATAGACAGTTCCTCTTTAGCGTGATTTCCTATTGGTTCCAATGTTTTTCTGTCACCATTTGTGTTAACAATGTTTTCTACGTTCCAATAGAATGCAATAACTTTGGAGGAGATGACTTTTGAGTTTCCCCTAAATGTCCAGAAAGAAAACAAAGGCCAGCTCAGGTTTTACCTGATGTGGAGGACCTGAGAGCCACCATTCAATACAGTCAATTGCTATTGAATTAATTCTCACTCATGGTGACTCTATGCGTGTCGGTAGACTTGTGACCCATAGGAATTTCATTTGCTGGGGCTGAGCCCTGGTGGTCTAGTGGTTATGTGCGGGACTGCAGCCCATAAGGTTGAAAGTTCAAATCCAGCAGCAGCTCTCCATGGGCAGGGCTGGGTTTCCTACTCTCACTGGGGCAGTCATGGTACACACACACACACACACACACACAAAAAAAAATTTCAGTTGCTGAAGACTTTGTTGGAAGAAGATAGCCGGATCTTATTCTTGAGCTGCCCCTATGTATATCTCCAGCCTCCATCCTTTCAGACAGTAGAGGGCTATGCTAATGGATTGTCCAAGTGCTTAATGAAGTTGACTGGCACAAAGAAGTCACCAAATAAATGCTTCTTCAACACATAGGGCTATTCCGTCTTAAAATCCAATAAAACTGGTAAGTATGTTAAATTATTAGACATAATAATTCGATTTTTATATTGTAAATGGTCTCCAGCCACATTGATAAAAACAATTGGAAGCACGATAACTGTATTTAACAATCTAATCTTTCCCTTTATCTGTGAATTGGGAGGAACATATAAAAAACTAACTTCTTGAGACCATTCGAACATACATTGATCCTACAAGACATAACAGAACTGCCCCTTTGGGTATCTGAGACTTAATATCTCCATGAGAGCAGATAGCCTCATCTTTCTTCCAGCAGCTGGCTGATTTGAAGAGGTTCAATGCATAACCCACTCTACCACAATGGAAGAAAAGGAAAGAATCTGTAAATCACTATGTTTGCTTTCAAACGTATCATTGATGCTGAGTTTATAAGAATGTGTTTTCATGATATTCCCAGAAAATCTGATGGCAATCTTGGAGTTCAATGAGTTCAAATAAAATAAAAGGAAACATTTTACTTATCTATGAACACAGTTTTGCAAGGATCAGAAGAGCCTTTGAGAAAATAAGTGGCTTTTCAGAGGTAGTGATCATGTTCTAAAAATGTTTGGATATGAAAATATTAAGTGAGAGATTTAAAGACTGCATTCCAATTATCATACTGAAGCTAAACTCTTAGAAAACCTGAGATTCATTGCTGTTAGAGTTCTACATATGGCTTTCTTAACTGTTTAAAAATTACATTAGAAACAGCTTGCTTCTTTCTTACTTAATGTTTTCTCAACATGCCTAGACCATCAAAGAGGCTTCGTGAAATAACTGTTTCTGTACATTCAGATCTTAAAAAAAAGACTGCATATAATTAGCCAAATGGTAAAACAGATGTTCATAAATGGCAATGCTCAAGGAGGGGATTAAAATGCTAAACTGTATCTTACTGTCCCTTTAGCAGAAATGTTCCCCCAAATTGTAAGGTACAAATGTTCACAGCAAGAACAATAGCTTGTAATAATAGAATATATGACATTTTATTTTGTTTTACTAACAAGGATGTATATTTCCTTGAATAGAATACTAAGCATTAAGAAGTGCCAATCAGATACAAATCTGTGCAGACATGCATGCATGAGCCCTGGTGGCATAGCAGCTTAGGGTTAGGTTGCTAAGCAAAGGTTTAAAGCCAACAGCCGCCCCCTGGGGGGAAATGAGGCTTTCCCTTTCCATCAGGATCGAACCAACGCCACTTTATCCTAAAGGGCTGCTCTGAGTTAGGCTTTGTTTGAAGGCAGTGAACGAACAAGTGATAAATGTGCCAACAAAAGAGTGGAGAAAAATATATGTGTATGTCTAGCCTACAGAGCACCTCCACCCCAAACCAGTGCCATTTCTGAAAGCTCAGAATGTGACCTTATTTGAAAATAGACCAGATATATTTCATCAAATTAATACGAAGTCATACTTTTTAGGGTGGGCCCTGTTAGAAGAGAAGACACAGGAAGCATGGCAGGTGGGGTAAGCTGAGAGAGTCGAGTGATGAGTCTACAAGTCAAATATTTCCAAGGATTTCCACCAAGACCAAAACCTAAGAGAAGAACGTGGAATATGTTGTTTTTCTTTCAGAGCTTTCAGAAATAATACAACCCTGTTGTCATCTTGGTTTGTCTTTTAGCCTGCTGAACACAAAGAAAATGCTTTTTTTCTTTACTGTCTCAAGCTATCCAGTGGGTGGATATTTGCTATGCAGGCCTAAGAGACTCACATAATTTATTCAAAAGATGAATATACAAATGTGCCTTATGTTGTGTTAGAGTCAAAAGGTATTGCATGTTTAAGCATCTGAATATGTGTGTGCATATTTGTGCATATTCACTGGGTGGTTCCTCAGGTCGTAAGAAATCCCTGGTTAAATGCTAATCGGCATTGAATGGGGTGAAGTCTAGTACTAAGCTGACAAAGCAATTTGATCATATCACTCTAATGAGTGAGCACATCCGTAGAGATGTTTTAACTATATAATGTGCAATGGGAAAATGCCTCAGGATCATATGAATCTGTTCATGGCAATGTTTTTCTTGCACAGTGTTGAATATCTCATGAGCCTTATTTGTAAATACAGACAATATTAAATTTAAAACATCAATTCTCACATAGTTGATTCCAATTCATGTCTACGTAAAGAATGAAAGAGAGTTGCTCTATTAGGTTTTTGAGACTGCAAATCTTTATAATAGTAGAAAGCCTCATAGTTCTCTCATGAAGCAGCTTGTAGATTTGACTTGATAAAGTTGCAATTAACAGTTCATAACACAACTCATTATGCCACCATCAAAAGCAAAACTATACCTACTTCCATTGCTTTGATAAGCAAAAGTAACCCTTTAAGACATGGTAGAATTGCCACTATGGATTTCCAAGATTGCAATTCTTTACAAGACTAGAAACCTCTATCTTCTCCCCATAGTTATACCAGAGTTCCTTAAAATTTAATAAAACCTACATGTTGGGAAAAAACAGTCATCACATGTATTTTCTGATAGATGCAATCATATTTAATACTATGACTCTCATGAGCCAGTCAAGGTACAGTGTAGTAACAAAGAAAAATGCAACTTTCCTCTAGTTTTCAAGTGTTTCCTCCCTCCCACTATTGTAATCCCAATTCTACCAGACAAATCCAGCAAGACCAGGGGATGTACACTGGAGCCAGAAACATGGGGAATTGAAGATAGATGATCCCTCAGGACTAGTGGTGGGAGTGGTGATACTGGGAGGGTAGCAGGATGGTGGAATAGAAAGGAGGAACTAATTTCAGGAAACTACATATAACTTCCTCTCTGGGGCAAGGACAACAGGGAAGTGAGTGAAAGGACACATTGGACAGTGCACAATAAGAAAAATTAATAACATAGTAAATCATTAAGTTTCCATGGGGAAGGGGGAGGGGGAGAGAAGCAAGATAGGGGGAGCTGGTACTGGGGCCCTAAGTGGAGGGAGGATGTTTTGAGAGTGATGATGACAACAAGTGTGCAAATGAGGCATACAATTGACATATGTATGGATTGTGATGGGAGTTGTATGGGCCCCCAATAAAATGATTCGCTAAAAAAAATGGAGAGAGGGGGAAAGAGGAACTTTTACCAAGTGTTCAAATGGAAAATATTTGGAAATGAATATGGCAATATGTGTACAAATATGCTTGATACAAATGATGTATTGAATGTTATAAGAGCTATAAGAGCCCCCAACAAAATCATTGAAAAAACAAATTAAATGTCTAGAAAAGAATGAAGGCAACATATGTACAAACATGTCTGATTCCATTGATGTATGGATTGTGATAAGAATTGTACAAGCCCCCAATAAAATGATTTTTTTAAAAGACTCTAGCTCCGAATGTAAGCTACTTGATTTGATGAATTGAAAGGTGGAGAATTGACAACCCAACCCTTCTTTTATTTTGCAAACCAGAAACTATATTATCTATTCTATTTTTCATTATTCTCTAATGTCATTTTGTGGTCTCTATGATCTGATAAAGTTTCTCTTTACATAATATCAATTAGATCCTTTGTCAAAAATCATTGTTTCTCAATATTATAAAACAAGTAGAGTTGGTTACCAAGTGGTGGGGAGGTGAGGGGTACTGATTGCAATGAATGGCACATAACCATACCCCCCCATCCAGGGGGAAGAACAACATAAACCAGAGGGGAAGGGAGGCAGTGGTTGGTGTGAGATTCGAAAATAATTAGCAACTGTCTTCTATCAAGGGCCCCCAAGGGTTGGGGGTGGAGGGAGCGTAGATGAAAACAGAAGAGAGAGAAGGAGCTGATCCCAAGGGCTCAATGGAAAGTAAATATCCAGAAAAGAACAATGGAAATATGTAACAATAAATTGGATACAATTGATGTATGCATTGTAACAAGAGTTGTAAGAGCCCCCAATAAAATGTTCTAAAATACATGTGAATACATAAGTCACTATAGATTTTTTTGACTCTGCAGGTTAATGAAATGAAAATAACTTTTATGTAAACACAACAATTTTGGAACCAAAGACTTGACTATTAGCAACAAATATACAAACAAATTTATAAGCAGTTATAATAATATGGACTTTTTTTTAATGGCAGGCAGAAGATTCAGTGACAAGAGCACTGGATTCTCAAGACAGGAGAAAATTTTTATGATATTATGATATAATGTAAAATATCCAAATATTCATGGGTCTCAGATTCATTATCATCAAAAGAAAAAAATCCTAATTTACTAGTGTTGTTTTAGAAATGGACTAACATATGCCTTTGTGAACTATAAATTTCCATTAATACTAATAAGTAAGTTATTATTTTATCATTGTACTATTAAATAAAAGTATTATTATAATACTGATTGGGTTAACTGAATGTTTATTGGCCAACCATTTCCATTGCATTCATTAAAAAATTATAGAAAACCACTGAAAAAGAACTCAGATAACTTACTCAGAGTAACCAGCTAAGTGTCTGGAATCCAGACCTCAAGATAGTTACTTAGCACTATGATAATGATGCCATTTAAATGTAATTAAATTTCTACTAAAGAATATCTCAACTCGTTATGTATATTTTTTATTTTATTTTTTTCGGGGGGAGGCATCACTGCTGCTGGTAGTTGTCGGCACTACAAAGTGCTGCTCCTGAGAGCCACCGCTGGATTTGAACGGCCCAGCCCGCGGGCTGCAATCCTGCACTCAACCACTTATGCCACCGGGCTCAGCCTATTTTTTTTTTAATTTTTTTTAAAGCTATCCCTCAAGAATTAAAAAAAAAGAAAAGTCTGACTCTACTTCAGAAATCCCTCTCCTTTTCCCTTATCTTTCAAAACATTTGACAGCTTGGACCTGCGAGCCTGGAGTCAGATTGCCATCAGGAGTGATGAGCAAACGACCAACACGGACTCCAAGACAAATTGATAATGACCGCAGCATATCAACTGAAGTCCTTGGGTGGAAGGCATGACAGATACTTGCAGAAAATCCCAGCTCTATTTCATAGATATATTCAAGTCTTAGTCTCTGGTTAAATTATTAAAAAGGAATCATTTTATGACTCTATCCTGAGATCCATAGTAGGAAATCTAGAGATTGATTTATATTTTCAGAGAGGGCAATCTATTTGGTAATGTGACTAACTGTAACATGATCATTTTTTAGCAGATTTGTCACAGGGAAAAAATTGGATTTTTAAGAAAGTAATAACTAGAGACCAATGTCATTTAGAAAGGCACACAAGGAGGTCTCTGATCTGCAGGTGCTGGGAGGTCTCTGAGAAAGTGCCTGGAAATTTGATATTTTAATCCATCATTTTTAGGAAATGGTAGCCTTACTAGTATCCATTCCCACAGACTAAAATACAGATTTTAATGGCATTTGAGTGAAATATTTTCTGTGTTCTGAAATAAGCAGAGCATATTTTTTTAATGAAAAAAGTGTCTTAAAAGTAAAATATGTTAAATCTTTCTGAAGTCCTTTTTTTTTTTTTGACAGAAAAAGAGAGGGAGGGGAAAATGAGCAGCTGATACCAAGAGCTTAAGTAGAAAGCAAATGTTTTGAGAACGACGAGGGCAACAAATGTACAAATGTGTTTGACATACAATGCATGGATATATGGGTTGTGATAAGAGTTGTAAGCACCCCCAATAAAATGATTCTTTACAAAGAATAAAAAGGGCACATATTTTAGCGGAATAGATAAATCTTCTGAAATTCTCGTCAGCCATTCTCTATACATCGCAAAACTGAGATTTTAAAATCAAATAACAGACACAATACAAATTTAAAAAGTAAAAAGAAAGTTTCACAATGTTTATTTTATATAACATAGAATATATTTAATAAAGAGCTGTGGTGATTCATTTCATATTGAAGTTTAGATGTCAAAGTGCATTTGAGGTCAGAATGCAGGGAGGAGTATAAGAATTAAAAGATGTGGTGACCGATGAGTAGAAATGTATGAGAAAAAAAAATGTCCTTTAGAAACATTAATGCAGGACTTGTCCCAAAGAGGTGATAGCTAAAGATCTCCCAAATACCCAACTTTTCCAAAATGTTAACATCTCTTCATCATTTGTCACTCACACCACCCATTCCTCATGAGTATTCCTTTACACCATATGTACCAGGGTTCTGCAGTGCACTGCAATATCCCTCGGGACTCACTGAGGAAATGGCTCACGTGAAGTCCCAAATCCATAGTTCAGACACCTGTCTAGAGGATCCACCGCACCCACTAGGCTGCCCCAAACTGATGAAATCAGATCGGGTGACAGTCAGTAACTTAAGTCCCAAGAACCAGAGGCTAGGCAGAGGCAAACCACGTGCATGTTTTGAACCAGAGTCAAAAATGCCCTAAAGTCAAAGCAGGACCCCTGACTTCTGCACTTGCTCAGTCAGGAAAGAGTAGTCACAAACACAGTGGTTTGGGAGGAGGCGTGGTTTGCTTTACACCCTATAATCAGGTGGAAACTCAAAATACAATCCATCTAAATTCTGTTTACTAGAATAATTGATCGTTGATCATTGTGCTTAAAATTGGATTACAATCACAAGTATAGAGGGTTGAATTTATAATCTATTATAAACTAGATTAGATGTATTAATTGACCTTGTCTTATGAAAGGAAAATGTTCAATGTATAATTGCTTTGCTCTGTAATTCTTAAGCAATTTCACAACAAAAATAAAGAAAAGTAATATGTAAGACAAACAAATATCTAGATAGTCACAAATTCACTGACTTGAGTGCTAAAGAGTGATTTTTAAGAGTTAAGAATTGCATGTGGTTATGAAAATAGCACATGTGAAACTGATAACTTAGCTGATTAGTACCTGCTGAACAGCTAGCTGGCTTAGTTTGGACAAGTTATTGAAACAGTTTCCTTACTAACTTCTTCACATATCAACCTGCTATAATGATAGACCAATAATCTGTCTATTTTGAACCTTTAAACTTATTAAATATTTAATATTTAAAAAATATTAAATATTGTCTTATAGCTACTTAAGACAATTTTAAAAATTTAAACATCTGAAGTTTATTTTGATTTGAAACTAACTTATATGAATTAATTCATATAACTCTTAGCTTGTAGAAAGAATATCAGATATGTTACTTGCTTAATTCATTCCAGGCAATTTTAATGTTTATACATAATACTATATTTTTATAGACATGTATTTTCAATTGTTTTGAAATGCTCAATTTCCTATATCATTCTAAAGTGCAGATAATAGATAGGATCTAATTTAAAGCCAGATTTTTCATTTCAGGTCTCATTATACTACTTGGAAATCTATGACCTTGTAACTGAAAAAAATGATGATATATTCTTCCGAAGTATATATTTCTAATTATACTTACCAAATTTTCCAATGACAGAGTCAATTATTAGTAGCATTCTAAATGAAAAGTTGGTACTTTTCTTTGGAAGGGGTGTTTTAAAGTACACCTTGTATTTCTTTTCAGAATGATGGATGAGGTAGAGTGATGTACAGCAGACAAGCTGTTGCAAAACCAAAACAAACCACAGTCCCTGTGTCTGTAGTAATAACCTGCACACACGTGGGGGGAAATCAGTTAAGAAGACTTTGATATGATGAATAAAACCAGACTCTCCCTCATGAAGTACACAAGACCATAAAGGGAACACAACAACTCTTATAGTTCCTTCAAAGCTTCGCTGAGCTCAGTATGATGTTTTAAAGGAAAGCAGTGTGTGGTAGAGGGTCTCAGCCCAGAGTCTGAGGTTGCTGGGACCAGATTCTCTTACACAAACTTAGCAGAAGAGGAGACACGGGACATTAGGGCTTTCATCACTGTGACTGATGTGAGAAGTATTAGAAACCTAAATTAATACATCCATGATAATAAATTACCCATTTAAAGTAACAGCATTCTCATAAGTCTATAATTTTCAATATGAAAATTGACTGGATTGATAACTTAGGAAAAGTTTTCACTAGATTCTACATGTACCAGATTCAAAATCACAGCAAAAAGAAATATGTGTCTTACTGGAGTATATACCTGACTAGAATGTAATACATAATTATTTCATCCATTCTAAAAAGTAGATATTATTATGAACAACTAAGTAGTAAAATTCAAATAACTGAAAAATATTTCACAAGGTATAAAAAGTTCATGAAAGTAACGTCAATTCCAACTTCTAGTGACATTTTAGGATGGGGAAGAAAGTCCTGGTGGTTTCTGAGGCTGTGATGTTCTGGTAAAATGCTGGCAATAGAAATCCTCATCTTTTTCCCATAGAAAGGCTGGTAGTTTCGAACTCCTGTCCTTCGCATCCCAAAATGAAACCACTGCTTTATCAGGGCTTCTTACAACACACACACACACACACACACATATATATATATATATTTGTAAATGTATCAACATATGCAAAAATCACAAATTAATACATAAACTTTGTTTCACTCAGTGTTGTCCAGTTAATTATAACAAAACATAAGATAGAATAGAATAGCTCCTTAGTGTTTCTGAGAATATAAATATTTTTAGAAGCAGAAAAACTCTTATTTCTCCATTGAACAAATGGTAGTTTTGAACCCTAGACCTTGTGGTTAGAAGCAAATGTTTAACTGTACAATTAGGGCTCCTAAAATGCTGCTTTCTATTTTGAAAATGAGCAAAACATAGGTGGAAAGAAGAAATTAAACTATATCTACTCTTTTCTGATGTACTCATTTTATGCAGGGTGCTGTAGTCCCAGAACCAGGGACACAGCTTCAGCTTTGAGAGGCAGAAACAAGAGTCATCCCTTGATTGGGTTTGATTGTATCCTCTCCAGATGTGCAAACTGAGGTTGATTATGAATAGTGTCATATTGCCTAGGAGTCAAGAGTGTCCACTAGTCTTGTACCTATGTAACCCCAACCTATATGAATAGGAATAAACTGAGGGAGAAGCAACTACCAGAATGGTCTTGCTATTATCAATCTCTACTTGCTGAGCCTCTAACCTGAAGTCCTTTACCAAGATGGGACATTTGGGTAAAAATAAATGACACATGGAAGGGAAAGGAAATAAGAGCTGAAGGTAAAGAAATTAATAAATGGGTTATGCAGGGGATCAAATCTACCGTTATGCTTATTCCTTAAGAGAGACTCACAGTCTCTCCCAGTTCAACGGAATCATCTTGAATCATCAAGTGTGGATGGGTTAATAGCTAGAAGAGCCAGGGGTGGCTTGAGTTGTAGTCAATTAATGATACATGCCTTGTAGCCATAATTCCTTTTGTGAGTGCTATAACTTAGGGTTTTATGTGCCTCTGGCTAGTGTCCTGATTTTGAGGGCATTTTCTATTAATGAATGGGACAAAGAATCTACCTCTGTAGAAGGCAGGATTTGGGCCAGCCTCTTTGTTTCCTTGGTAGCTTCTTAAGATTCCGCTTCAGAACTGGTCATGAACCGGCTCACACTCTGTTGTCCTTGAAATTATAATCATTCCACTATATAATCCCCCTTATTTATCACTTCTGCTTCTTTACTAAACCTTCCTGAAAGCAAAAGAACTTGTCGTGATTTGGGGACATATTTGACTTTGAGTTCTATACCCTGCCTTTGTCTCACACCTGTCTGACCCTCAGATTGTCCACAGGAGACAGGTCTTCAAAGTTTCGTGAGTTTCTGAGGGACACTGCAGTGATTAGCAGAACCTAGAGACATAGGAAACATATACAACAAAGACACATGTGGGATGGCATGTTGGGGTGGGTGGGGTAGGTAGTGTGGGAAGCTCATGGAGATGAACTGCATCATGGAAAGTTGGACATTTTTTACATCATTGAATAACGATGTCAAAAACTCAAGTCAATGCTTACTCATAGCAAGCCTAAAGTGACCCGACGGCCCGCTTTGGCGGGACAGTTCTGATTCTAAACAATTTTTCCCAGGTCCCACGACATTTAAAAAACTCCTGATTTTTGAAAAGAATGCATGACAAGCTAAGCAATGGCGGGAGACTGGGAAGGGAATATACACCCTTCCCCTCCCCGCTCCCCCCTGCAATGCTGTCTCGCTTTACCAGTGTTAAAATCTGGTCACTTTACAAAGGACAGGGTAGAACCGAAGTTTCCAAGATTTTAGGGGAGGAGAAAGTTTTGCCTTTCTTTCAGATGGCAACTTATTGTGTAACCACAACACTGCTAGTCTTGTATCACTTTTTCTAAAGGAGATTATTACCACAGGTACAAGCAATAGCATATGAGAGGCCGGGAAAAAGTCACCTTTTCATCACTTTCTCAACAGTTTTACAACACTCTCTTAATGTTTGTGCGAACGAGGAAGAGGCAGGTAAGACTGGGAGCCCACATATGCAAATGAACCAGTAAAGTGCAACGAGGTGGGCTATATCTGAAAGCTTGCGTCCATGGGAAGGATGAATGAGAAGGAGAGTCATTGCTTTAAATATTAGAAAGCCATTCTGCTAGTCACCGGCATTGGTAATTTTACTTAATTAAAATGTTAATTTAAAATGAAATGCTTATTTAAATTAAAAATGTGCAAAAACCATATCCCTAAATAAAAGTAGTTATACAGTGTATGTAGAATGGTAAACTTTGCCAAAAGTTATGTATGTGTTGCAAAAGATCACATGATCAGAAAAGGTTATTTGTGTCATTCTTGGTGGGGTAGAAACATAAAAATTGAAAATTCTCAGTGAGAATAACATTTGTGAAACATTAGTAACATTGGAATTAGTACAAAAATCAAAGAACTTCCAGTGCAAATACTCTGTGTTCATAGTACAAACAGGGAGAACATTGTGTTTTACATATCATGCCGTAAGAGACATGTTAGTCTGGGTAGACTAGAGAAACAAATTCATAGACATACATACATATACGTATAAGAAAGAGGCAATATATGAGTGATTAAACATTGAGAAAACATCCCTGCCTAAGGTTATAAGTCTGATATTAGCCCATATGTCTGATGCCAACCTATAAGTCTTCTGAAGACTCACAAAGCACGTGCAATGGCACCAGGACAATCACAGACCAGTGGGTGCAGTCTTGTGTATCCAGTAGTGGTGGAAGCATCTGAGCGCTGGTAGGCGTCTCTACATGGCTTCTCTAGGTCCAGGTTTCTGGCTGCATCAGGGTATATCCATGTGGCTTCTCTTCAGGGATGTCTCACAGGGAGGCAACCTCTTCAGTCCAGTGTCTCCCAGGAAGTGTTGTCAGTAGAAAATTTCCAAGAAGTGAATTTCCAAGGAAGTGAAAACTTCCAAGGAAGTGCCTCCACCCCCAAGAAGGGATAACATTTTCCAGAAATCTCAGGAGAAGGTCATGCCCACACAGGTTTCATTGGCTATCTTC
The DNA here is from genome assembly GCA_004026705.1 of Nesogale talazaci. Taxonomy (NCBI): domain Eukaryota; kingdom Metazoa; phylum Chordata; class Mammalia; order Afrosoricida; family Tenrecidae; genus Nesogale; species Nesogale talazaci. The sequence goes on along the minus strand of PVJH01000710.1, from coordinate 188,743 downwards.
AGATTGACAGGCTAGACTCCACTCCTACACTCTTAATCCTCAAAGTGACACCAGATTAGGTGACTGCCACAAGACATCATATACTACTGCAGTATTAATAAAGACCTATTATTTTACCCCTATAATATATAGTGAATTTTGAGGGTTTTATGTAAACTGTAATTCCATTTTACTCATATTTTTATTAACATCAAATTTTCCAAAACAAAAATAATAAATATTATAAAAAACTAATTAAAGAGTTATTTTTGTACTAAAGCTTTGCTTGAATATATTTTCAAATGTTCCACTCTTCTATTTTTCAATTTGACCAAACTCAATGTTTACTTATCCTTTCCTTTAAACATTGATATCTTACAAACGATCTAAAATGAATTCCTATATCATAGGAATAGGATTTAATGACTTATAAAAGACTATTCAGATGAATATATCTCAGAACATATGCAGATAATACACTCACATGTCATTAAAATGAATACAGACTTCCTATGTGTGTATTGTTTCTCAAAAATTAATGTCTGGTTAATAGATGTTCATTTAATATATATTGGATAAAAGGAAAATAAAGTGCTGACCCAATCAATAAAAGAAACTGTCATTCCACAGCACCCGGGTGGTGTGTTTTCTCCTAGAAGGAAGAGGCAAATAGGCAATTGGATGAACTCCTAAACCTCACACCCATTTCTTTCTGACATCACAGTACATTGTTTCTACAAATGGTAAAACTGCATAATTGGCAAAACACTAAAAGTTGAGAGCATGCTTCATATATCATAGGGATAGGATCTAATGACTTTTAAAAGAGTTTCTCTTCTTAGAAAAAGTAGTTTGTTTTATGTAGAGCAATGAAATATTATTTTATATGCACAAACTGCATTGATCCAGTTGTGTGCAATGAAAAAATAACATGCTTATCCTGAAGAAACAAAAAATGTAAATTGGATTTGCTTATTTAATTCTCACTTAATTGTTTATTTACCTATTTTAAAAGAAAATGACTTTTATTTTCTTATATCTTCCTTAATATTTTCCTATTAAATATCATCCAGAAGAAGTAGGTGGGACTAGTTACTCTACCTGTATCTGAAAGGATTGTATATGACTCTCCTGAATAAGGTGGAAGATGAATGGGACATAAACTGAGACCCATGAAAGACAGCAGGCTTACAGAGAGACAGGTGAATTCCTGAGCTGAGGATTTGGAGTGGATGGGAGAACTGGGGTAAGGAGAAGTGGTGACATGATAGAGATCACAACTTATTTCAGTGATACTCTTCACAAGATCATTTAAAATATTATTATTGTAGTTATCCTATACTTGTTCAATTTTCCTTTCTCAATAGTGTTTTAAAATTAATATCATGGCTAAATCAGTGGCACTATAAACAGAAGGTTCCAGGGAGATAACATTGATAAGTTTATATACCATAAAATAACAGAGGTATCTTGCCCCTCCAGGGGAATTAGTAGCTGGTGTGAGATATGATAATAATAATAATTATTATTATTATTTAAAATCTATCAAAGATCATGAGATTTTGGGGGATGGTAAGAAGCTGATACCAAGAGCTCAATAAAAAGTAAATACCTAGAAAAGAATGATGGAAACATGTATACAAATATGCCAATTACAATTTATGGATGAATTATAATACGAGTTGTAAGAGGCCCCAATAAAATAATCCTTTAATTAAAATAAATTAATAACAGAGCTACATCTAAGGTGAACTAGAGACAGAAAAATATGGTTCAGAAATTAATTTAGAGTGTGTCTGTAATTATAGCTTTAACAATTATTTCTTACGATATACCCTTGCCTGAGACTCATGTTCATGGAAGAAATACCAAAGATATGGGTACTGTAGTAAATGTGGTGAAGATATTAGATGGTGCTTGGCAAACAGGCAGAATGGCATGGGGTGGAGGGGATCTTAAAGGCTTGCTTTCAAACAAGTAGTCATCTAATCCAAATATCAGCTAAGCCCACATGAAAGAAGCATACCAACATCTGTGACCTAAAGGATTGGAAATCAAATCTGAAATATGGAACAGTAGCACAGCCTAAATTATGATATCCTGATGTGTAGAAACCTACTGATGACAAAGAAAACTAATATACCTTTGCATTATCTACACAGGGAAAAAGGTTACTGTGATTTCGCTTTAACCACATTGAAGGATGGAGAGAGCGTGATTATCAGAAATTGTATTACAGAGATGACTAGTAGATTAAGATCATAGCTCCAACTTGAATGATTAAAACCTTAGCATATGATATCCCTTTTGAGAAACTTTGTGTTTAAGCTAGTTGTAATGTTTTCTGTGTGTGTGTGTGTGTGTTTCATATTGGGGCTTACTTCTGATGTATTTTGGCATTGTTGGCAGTCTTCTTGATTCTTTGCTATGTATTTTTCTATGTCTTTCAGTATATACACCCAGGATAAATACATCTATAGAGACATGAACTGAAATAAAGTTTCAGTTTACAGAGGAAGTGGGGTGGGGGGATAATGGGAAAATAATACGAAAAAAGTACAAGAAGGAAGAAAATGTTTTAAAACTGGCTGTGGTAGCAATTGTACAACATTTCTCGATATCATTGTTTTAGTACGGGTAGACTAGAGGAACAAATTCATAGACACACATATGGGTATAAGGAAAGGGTTTATGTACAAAAGGAATGGAACACTGAGAAAGCATCCCAACCCAGTCCAGTTCAGTCATAAGTCCAATATTAACCCATATGCCTGACACTAGTCTATAATGTCTCCTTCCAACTCATGATGAAGTCACAGGTCAGTGGGCACAGAATCCCAGCACTGGCAGGGGTCTCCCCATGGCTCCTCACTTCCAGGGCTCAGGGTTCATCAACAGCATCCCATCGTGGCAGAAGCAAGTCATCACTGGCAGGGGTCTCCATGTGGCCTATCCAGCTTCAGAGGTCTGGTTCCATCAGGGCAAAGCCTTGTGGCTTCTCTCTGACTCCTCAGGCGCTGCCATCTTGTCTTGTCCATGATTCATCGTCTCTGAGAACTAACTCCCAACAACCAGGGAGATAGCTTCTCATCTCCAGGAGGGCGATATCATGAGATTTCCCAGACATATCAGGAGAAAGCCATGCCTACACAGAGGCCTCATTAGCTACTCAATGGCTATCTCCAGATTAACAGGCTAGACTCCACCCCTATATTTCAATCATAAAATTAACATAAGCACATGACTGCCACAATCATTTAACAATGTAATAGTAGGATATCTGGATTGGGTCCTAATAAAATGATCTTAAAGGAAAAAAATAATGAAAATAGGATATTTGAAATGATGAAGGAACTGCTGACCTTGTTTGTATCCAATGTACTGCCCAGACTCCTGATACATCATGTAGTCACCTCTTATTCAAAATATATTGCTAATAGACAAGTGTCATAACTATGATTTTAATTTTGAAAAGAATATGAATCACTTACAGATGAATGTATATGTCTACACATAATAATTTGTAGCTATATATTTTTACATATATGGGTATCCCAAAAATAAAACTGTGCAGAGCTTTTGTATTACGCATTTTCCACTAAGCAAGCATCCAGCAACTCTCTCTGAGTTAGAACACCTGGTGGCATCTCCTGGGACAGTTCTCTCTGATCACAGCTTTCTTTTCATAAAAACACTTTTGCTCAAACCTTGCTTTTTGTGATGACTGAATTAAGAAAGCAGCACAAGGCTGTGAAAATTCCTGTCTGCAGAATCTGTTGTGATCTTGAACACAGTTTCCAAGGATGGGGCGATGGGCAAAAACTCAAGTGTTGGAGTGGCATTCTCATTTCAAAAAAGGTGAAAAGTCAATTGATGACAAACTTCATTCTGGAGATTCTTCAACTTCCTGAATGGATGAAAATGTTGACAAAATTCATGTGAAGATCAGAAACAAATTATTAAAGAGATGGGGGAAGTTATTTGGACTACCTTGGAGCTTGGTTGAATGAATTTGGGAATGAGATGGGTCATTCTGAAAGGCGTGCCTCCATTTCTGACTGACCATGAGAAAGAACATAGAGTGAAAATATGCCTTGCTTTCAGAGAACAGTCAAAACATCCCAAACTTTTTTTCCAAAGTCATTAGTAATGATGAGACATGGAGCTATTCTTATGACCCTGAAAACAAACATCAATGAAACCAGTGGATGATGCCAGCATCACCTTGCCTAAAATGAGCTCTCCAAGTGAAATCACAGCTGAAGATCATGCTCTTTTGTTGTTTTTTGACGTGAGGAGGGTAGTGCTTTTAGAGTTCATTCCAATAGGTCAGACTGTTAATCAAGTTTTCTATTAGGTTCTGGAAAGATTGCATAATAGTGAACATTGAAAAAGGCCTGACTGTGACACAGAACTGGCTTTGCCACGAATGACACTGTGCCCACTCATACAGCCTTCAAAGTGCACCAGTTTGGGGCAAAAAAACTCAACTTGTCTCTCTTGCCTCATACACCTTACTCACCTGACCTTTCTCCATACAACTTCTTTTTGTGGCTCACAAAGAAAGAAGACATAATTTTTTTGTTTGGCATCACTGCCCTCAGGTGGTGGGAGTAGGAGGCCCAGCCTTTGCTCCGTGGAGCTGGAATTGACCACAGTTCCGCGCACAACCACTATGCCACCGGGGCTCAGCCCAAGAAGACATAAAATAAAAGAGATTTGAGAACACAGAAGAGGTGAAGAAAAAAATGAGGAGGTGCTGGCAGCCATACAAACAGGTAAGTTTGAAAATATTTCCAAGTATGGAATCTCTGATTTAACAAATGTATTCCATGTAATAGAGAGGGTACTTGGAGATGATAAGTTTGTTCTGTAAAACTATTTAAATGTATAGCTTTGAAATAATGTTTTCAGTTATTTTGGGTACCCCTTCTAAACTAAATAAAAATTTCTATATAGTTGTCCAGACATGATCACATCTTTGTATAAGTCAAAAATGTAAATATATACATGCGTAAAGAATAAGAGAGAGATGGAAAAGTTTTAAATTATTAAATATATAATTGATTTCTTATTGTTAAAACTATAATAGACCCTTGTAAGGATGTACGGTAACCACTCAATTCTTAAGTCCTAGGTCACTGCTTCAAAACTTGGGAGAACAATTAGGCAATCAGTTCCTATAAACACTTACCAACTCTGAAAAGTTTTATGATCACAATTTCATGATCATAGTAGGTCTTGGTTTGAGGAGAAACTGCTGCTTTCGACCTCTCCTTTCTTCTTCTTAATTTTAAAATGTTGCTAAGGATCATGAGTTGCTTTTATAAGAGACAAACTAATTTACACAAAGAAATATTTAACAGACATGGCGTGGCAGTCACCTAATCTACGGTCAATTTGAGGATTGAGAATGTTGGAGTGGACTCTAGCCTGTCAGTCTGGAGATAGCCAATGAGACCTCTGTGTGAGCCTAGCCTGATCCTCTGGGAATTCTGGGAAATCTGGTACTTCCTTCTGGGAAGCAGGATACCCTCAGTTCCCTCCCTGGGAGTCACTCCACTGACAAGGTTGACTTCCTGTGAGACATCCCTGACGAGAAGCAACGTGGAGCTACCATAGTGCCCCAAGCCGGACGAGCCACACGGATGCAAGCAGACCTCGGAAGCTGGCACTGAGTGTTTACAACCTCGCCGGATCGAAAGGCATTCTACCCATCTGACTTGTGATCATTTGCATTCAGCATCGCTGCACGTGTTTTGTGAGTCTGAAGACTTCATAGACTGGTGTCAGACATATGGGCTAATACTGGATTTATGACCTTGGACTGGACTGAGTTGGGATGTTTATCTCAATGTTCAATTGCTCTTGTATATAAACCTCTTCCTTTTATTATATATGCATGCTTAAAAATTTGTTTCTATAGTCTACCCAGAACAACACACATGGGAAAAATAAGTTATGTATCATGTGAAACAAATAGCAACAGATTTTCCTTATTACCTAAGATCATTCAATGACTTTTAAAGTCCTGAGTATTTAAAAATATGTCTTTTCATTTCTGCTAGAATAAAATCTATTTATATAGAAGCACTTAAATTTCCTAGCAGGAAATGAAAGTAAAAACAAATGATAACAACAAAATATGTATATAGACACACATATACACAACAAAAGCATATGATATAAATAATTTTTTGCATTTTAAAAAATATATTTTCATATTTTCTCTAAGAGAATTGTTTAATTCCCACTTTTCTTCTGAAAGCATAATGTGTTTAATAGAAATATTGATTAACAGAATTCTATTTTGTACAATGTTGGCTGACTGATTATTGTAATTCTTATGACAGCATACACTTCAAACATGAATTTAATTTTTCTACTTTCATTAATTACAACTGTTAAATTTACCATAGTAATCAAATAATGTTTTTTTTCTACTGCAGAATTTCATTTGGATGGATATTTCTGTATTAAATCCTGTATTTTGTTCACTTTCTGAGTAATAGAAAGTTGATTTCATGTAGGTTTTATTTGAGTTTATGAAGACATTATTCATCTCCATGTGATCCTGAATTTATTATGATCCTTTGAAGATATACCTTTGTTATTGTTACTTTGTGTTTACTTGTTTGTAGAGTCATATCTGCAGTTGTGCTAAATGTATAATTCTAGAAACATCCTCATATTAAGTAGGCTAACAAGGGGTATATACCTATCTAGGGTATACTATTTTCTCTTCTTTCGCCTTAAACATGATTGAATGTGCATATCATATATGACATACCGCTTTTAATAGGCTGATATGTCTTCTCCTACTGTGTAAGGAAGATGACTATAAGTAGGTAAAATGCAATTTCATAGCTAAAAATGTAATTAGTGCCTAAATTATGCTGCGATTGAAAAAACATTACTTTCCATATATACCAGTTCTCTTTTTATGATATCACTTTCAGCAAGAAAAGTAGTATTTTTGTCCAGATCAACTCGTGAAACAGTGTACCAGTGTACCAGTTGCCCAAACATTGAACTGCTTAGCTGATTGCTAAAAGTTGGTGTTTCACAGCTACCAATAGCTCTGTGAGAGAAAGGTCTAGAGACACGTGGTTACGTGGACTGTAACCTAGTGAAGCCTATGGGAGAATCCTACTCTTCCAGATGTGATCAATAGGGGTGAGAATAAACTCAGGGTCACCTAATGCCAGCAACAAAAATCTTAGTGATGGCTATGATTTATCAAATAGTGCCTGAAATGACATAGCATTACTCAGAAACATCAGTCCATATTTGATTTGTCATATCTCAAATCTCTTTATCATAAGACTGAGCAGAGACATACAAGCTGAATCTTGCAGCTCAAGTCCAGAGTGAAGTTAACTTGAGGCAAAATCAAAATGATGATTAGTATTTATCATGAAATGAGCACATGCAAACTATTGATTAGTTTCAATTAATTGTTGAAAGAAGCTGGATATCCTGATAATTTAAAAATGGTGTTTGAAAAAAATTATTTTTTATTCAGAAATTTTTTTTGCGATGACATAGAAATGCCTAGATATATGTACTGAGAAATTAATCTTTGTGCTTTGCTTTGCATTGAAAAAATAGAATGACTAAAACATAGTTCTCATCTAAAATTTAAGATTAAGTAATTAGAAAGAGAGGGGCTACTTATATTAACTTCATGAAAACTAACAACAGATATTGTACAGAGGGAAGTCACTGATTCAATTTGAGTGATAGAATTAAAGAAAATTTGCACAAATGGAGTGATAATTAAATATAACCTTTAACATAGAAAATATTTTCCTATCTGGGATTTAAAATTGTGCTCATTTAAAATAATAAAATAAGTAAAAAGTCATACATTGTAAAGTGATAGAGTTGGTTCGGGAATAGTAAGTCATAACAATCCCATTGTAAGTCAGAATCCATAAGAACTTTGGATAATTTGTAGTAAAGTCTTCCAATTATATATATGAGATAGTTGCAAAGCGGCAATTTGCTCAGCATGATCAATGTGTCCAGGGCAGAGACATAGTCTGAGCCCAGTGCTATAGGCCCCAGACTGGAGTGTCGGTGCACATTAATTTGGGGCTCAGCAGCAAAAGGTCTGGCCAAGAAAATGGGATCTGCATAATGAAGAGCATGAATGGCATGGTCTGTTCATAAGATTGTTCACAATCTCCAAATAAATGACATGACCATTTGTCTACAAAAACAATTTTCACCTAGATCGGGGCAAAAATATCAAGAAAGATGATATAGAAATTACACCACCATTTGAGGTTTCAGTGTAAATTATACCTCATGAAAAATATACTGTAATTCTTCCACAAGTAAATTAGATTTAACATCATTAATTGAAAGAATTGTCAGGCATAATATACAAGTTTCTTAATTATTTAAAATTTTCAGGACTCTACATAAGAATATTGAAAGTATAAATTAGGTTATTGGTACCAAAACAGTAGGTTGATAGCCATTGAAGATATTAATGATAACCAAGGTAGCAGGAATTGACAGAACACACATTGAAATGTTTCACAACTGATGAAGAATGAGAAGCTCTTTCATGTTCATGGCAAGAAATTTGCAAGAGAGTTAGCTACAGTCCAATTAACTGAAAGAGATACATATTTGTGCACATTTCAAAGAAATAAAGTGAAGAAATCATTGAAAATATTACAATTAAAGCCATACACAAGTGAATTTTTGCTGAAGATTCTTCAAAAAGATTCCCCTCAATAAGGGGCAGCCAAAAATTCAAACCAGATTTAGGAGAGGACCTGGGATGAGCATTATTATTACTGAGGTCAGAGGGACCTAGGCTGAAACAGAGATTGTCAGAAGCATGTTCATTTGTGATTTATTGCCTATGCAGTCACTTGATTATGTGAATCATAACAGACTATGGATTCCTTGAGATGAATGGAAATTCCAGAACAGTTCACTGTTTTCATGCAGAATCTGTACAAACCAAGAGGTAGGTAGGTAGTTCATTTAAAATAAAGCAAGAGAATGTTTCCTTGTTTAAAATCAAGAAAGATATGTTTCAGGGTTGTGTCCAATCACCCTGTGTATTCAATATGCATGTTGAACAAGTTGTCTGAGAAGCTGGGATATATTAAAAGGCATGCCATCGGGATTGGAGGGAAGCTTATTAACATTATTAACCTATGACACACATATGACCCAACTTTGTTTGCTGAAGCAAGGAAGACTTAAGGCACTTGCTGACAAAGATCTGCAACCTTCATTAATGAATTGTTACTCAGTGAACAGAAATCAAAAATCTCATAAGTGAACAAATACGCAACATAATGATAAAAAAAGAAAAGGTTGACAGTGTCAAGAATTAGTGTCTGAGTATCGTAAACCAATGCTTATAGAAGTACCAGTGTTGAAGTAAAATAATGTATTGCGTTGGACATCTGGTTGCACAAACCTTTTTAAAGTGTTGTAGAGCAAAGATGTCATTTTGGTTAGCAAAATGTAACTGATTCATGCCATTGCATTTTCAGTAGGTGTATTAGGGTGGGGAAGTTGGACTAGGGCTAAGGAAGGCCATTGAAAACATAGTACACTTAAATTATGATGCAGGTTAAGAATATTGAAGTCTCTCAGATGGTCTGAAGAACAAAGAAATCTATCGCAGAAGATAGACAACCAACAGCTTGGAATAAATTGGTATTTGGTGATGTTCACTTTTCCAACAGGATCACTGAAGACAAAATGGGAGCATAGCAAATGTGGTGAGGAAAGCTGATGGTGCCTGGCTATCAAAAAATATAGCATCTGGAGTCTTAAAGTCTTGAAAACTAACAAGTGACCCTCTAGCTTGGAAGGAACAAAGTCCACATGGAAGAAACAAACCAGCCTGTGTGATCATGAGATGTCAATGAGATCAGGTATTAGGCATCAAAGACATAGAACAAAAAAATCTTATCAACGTGAATGAGGTGTAGTGTGGAGTGGAGACCTCACACCCATCTGTAGACAATTGGATATCCCCTAACATAAAGGTTGAATAGAGGAGCTAAGCCAGTCAGAGTGCAGTATTGCACCGATGAAACATATGACTTTCCTCTACTTATTTAATGCCTCCTCACACACATACATATGCACACACATATTCACACCTATCATGATCCCTAAACTAACTTACGAATCTGACTAGACCAAAGCATGTGCATGGGTACAGAGAAGAGCTGGAAACACAGGGAACCCAGGACAGATGAACACCTCGGGACCAATAATGAGTAGTGATATCAGGAGGATAAGGGGAAGGTGGGGAGAGAAAAGCAGAACTGATCACAATGGTTTACATATTACCCTCTCCCTGTGGGACAAACAACAGAGAAGTGAGTGAAGGGAGACATCAGTCTATGTAAGACATGAAAAAGTAATAATAATTTATAAATTATTACTGTTTGTGAGGGAGGGAGGGTAGAAGAGAGAGGGGGGATAAATGAGGAGCTGATACCAAAGGAATAAGTTGAAGGAAAAGGTTTTGAAAATGATGATGGCAGGTTGAGCTCTGGTAGTGTACTGGTTGTGTATGGGACTGTGGCTCACAGGGTTCGTGGTTCAAATCCAACAGCAGCTTTCCAGGAGCAAAGCTGGGCCTCCTACTCCCACCAGGGGGCAGTGATGGCCACAAGAAAGAAAAAGAAATGATGATGGCTGCTAATGGACAAATGTGCTTGACGGTATGTATATATGTATGTGTGTATGTATGTATGTATGTATTGTGATAAGAGTTGTGTGAGCTCCTAATAAAATTATTTTGTAAAAAGTAAATCAGGGTATATAATCATGAAAGATTCCTCCTGATAAAGGTCATCACGTTTGGTAAAGTGGACCATCAGCAATAAAGAGGAAGTCTCTCAAAGAGATAAATTGATGGAGTGGTTGTAACAATAGGCTTAATATAGCAAATGAAACAGGACTAAGCAATATTTCATTTTTCGATGCATATGTCCCTGTAGGTCATGAAAGACTTGACAGACACCTTACAAAGCAACAACAAACATATGGATGAATTCATTGTTCTTGTGATTACCTTAAGAGAATATGATTATATTCTGATCTCTTTCTCTTTACCAAGATGTAATATGGGACTGCTAGAAATACAGTTTATCATATTTTATTTGTATGTTAGTGAACTTTCATTAGAGGTAAAATGGGTTACTGTCAATATGAGATAGTCTTTGACCCTCTAAATATCTTACTACCTGACGTTATATTTTAAAGCAAAAATATGTTTATCTTTCTCCTTAGAAAGGTCCCCAGAACTAGAGTTGACTTTCACAAAATCCACTTATAGAATGACTAAAAATATCAAAAGCCCTTATTTTGAGAACATGTGCAGGATTTCACGTTTGATACAGATTTTACAAGAATGACAAAGCATATTCTGTATTGTCAATTTCCTTTTTCATTAGTTTGATATTTCCTTTATTTCAGCAAAATGAACGTATTCCTCTGTTTTTACTTATTAATTCTTATCATTGATGTAAATAAAAAAACAATCATGATTATAATTTCATAGAGCTGAGATTTAAGTATATGCACATGAACGATATGGTAGAGTACTGCTACTTTGTTCATTTTTGTCAAAGGTCGAAATAACTGTCTCCAAATTACCTTTTCTATACATATAATTTTGTATTTATATTAAATAAATATATATATATATCCCCATATATTATTCCTCAAGGAGGAAGAAAAACCTGGTGTTCTACTTTCAAAGGAAATCTCTCAGTGAAAACCCTAGATCAAAGTAATTCCCTCATGTTATGGTTTTCATTTCTATAACCAGTAATATATAAGAATGCTTAGCTTCGTTTCATATATCTATTGGCGATGATGTTGCCATTTTGGCATAGTGTTTAAATTCTTAGCTGCTAACCAGAGGCAATGTGGTTCAAACCCAATCACCATTCCATGTTAGAAAGTAACATAGACATTCCAATGGAGCCTTCTACTCGGGGCTAAAGGGTTGCTAGGCTTTAGAATCAATTTGATGGCCATTTGATTTTTTTGTATGTATTCCTTGGGAGTGGAGGTGGTCATCTGTACATCTTTTTAAAAGACTTAATCAAATCCTTTGATTATCTTATAAGTTGAGTCTTTATCTTATTTACGTGGTGTTTGCACATATAAGTTGATTCTGATTCTTGGTGATAGTCTGTGGAACAGAGCAGAATTGTGCTTCTCAGAATTTTCAAAAGTTAATTTTGATTTTTGGAAGTAAATCCCCAGGTCTTTCTTTCAAGGAATCTCTGGGAATTTTAAATTAAGCTTCTGGTTAGCAGTGGAAATATTTACACCTCCCTATGAGGCAAATATTCTTGATGGGAGATTTTGAGTAGTTACATAATTTGCATTCACATATTTCTTGAAAAGGATTATCAATTCTTGTATTTTTATGACAGTAACTTAGAATTCAGTAAAACTCTTGATTACCTACCAAGGCAAATACATAATATACCTTATTTGGGGAAGAGTAATTCCTCTTGTTCCATTAAATATTTTATCTGAGGTGAGCACTAAGGCTCTGTATCCCTGATAAAAGTAAAATGTCAGATGTGTCACCAGGCAACATTACTTCTAGTAAAAGTGGCTTCTGATTGGCAAATTGCGTAGGAACTGAACAGCTCATAACTAAAACATAAATATCTGGTGGAGAGATATAGATTTTGACTTCCAGGAATACTGTGTTTTTTGTAGCTGGCTTTGTCCTCTATGAGGACTCTGGGGTTTAATCTTACACAGTTTCTTTATGAAAACTGATCTTCAATAGAGTGCCGATTTACAAGGCTGTGTGACTTTATAGACTTCCCAATAAGGAATTTGCTCTCTTACTCTCCTCTGTTACCCAGGGAACCACAGTGCTTTGTCTGTTTTGAGAATTCTCACCAAGGAGTATCTTTGAGTACTATGTGTCTGACCTGTTGAGCTTCTTTCTTCTTCCCCTTCAAATGTAATGACAATCCTAGACCATGAGGGTAAAGATAAAGCACACTGTGGGGGAGTCGATTCCAACTCACAGTGACTGTAAGACAAGGAAGCACTACTCCATGAGTTCTCAGAGGGGGAGTCTCCGCAGGAGTAGGAAAACACACCTCTGAAAGCAGCTGTGTCTAAATAATCTTTCAGACTAAGAAGGCCCATCATAGAAATTGCAACAGCTACTATTTAAAAAGTTTTGTGACTTTATTTTCACTCGGTCTGTGCACTCTGGGCTATGAGGTTTTCTAAATCTGTGTGATAGATGTTTTTATACAATATGGTGCATTCAATGAAATATAATAATTTGCTATCCCCATATGTTATCTAAACTTTTTCTCTTTCCCATTAATCCATATTTTGCCATAAGTCAAAACATGCTAATATTTCACAATTTTTAAATCCCCTTAGATTTTATCTAATTCATTGTTTTTTACTAAACTCTATAACAGTTTGGGTTTTTGTCTTAACTTTTCTAACTTTTCATGTGTGGTTCCCTTCACCTACCTAATATACAGCTTTCCTTTTAGCTATGATGACTTACTATTGCTTTTCAGTCCAAATTTACACTTTCAAGGCTGTCATTCAAAGTTCTATCAATTGACCTTACTTTGCTTTCCAAAATTTATCCTCTTCCATGGTCCTTCCATTTTGGCTTCTGACTTTTTCTCATTTGTCATTCATTATCATCCCCTGGAAGAACTGTCACTTCACATAATTTAGAAGTTAGTTTTCATTCAGATCTCAAGACTCACCTTTTCCGAGCTTGATATGTTTCCAACCACAATACCCCTCCCACTCTTGAAATTTCCAGCACCTATATTACAGTGTATTTTACTTAAACTACAATTTGCTCTAAACAGTCATGCTCTATGCTTTTATTCTATACATGTTTCAAAATATAAAACAAATCCTCTCATATATTTATGTCATTTTATTCAAATATCATGCAAGCAGGAGTCCAAGTGATTTTCAAAAAAAAAAACTTGTTAGGTAATTAACTTCTTATAGGGGTAGAAAAGACTTATATTTTAATATTCAAGAATTTTTAAGATCTAGAACAGTTAACTCCAAATCACAGCACCATGAGTCTAATGCAGTTCCTTTTGTAACAAAGCAAGTTCAGGAACCACTCCAGTCAAATGCTGCTCTTAGATACCCACTAGTCTTCTCTGACTTGTGGCAAATTTAAGTATTAGAGTATGAAAATTTACCTTCACTTTTAAGATTATTCCAATAGTTTTGTTTTGATAAAAATGTTTCACATAATGCTCCTATCTCATATTTCTGTTATTCATTCTCCCGTGTTCATGCCTAGTGCCAATAGGCTTGGAATGTAAACGTACTCCAGCTATTTACTACCTGAGAATATTATGAATATTCCTCATAATCACCCTCCAATTTCCTCATATAAAAGTTGGAACAATAAATAACTCCTGCAACTTCTTAATATGTAAAATGGGAACACTAAATTATTCCTGCAAGGCATATCTCACTGTATCATGAGATGATATTCTAAGGTAACTTTTACTCTGGAGAGTCTGACATGCTCTTACTATTACACAACTTGGGTACACAGATAAACATAGACCATTCTGTCAAAGAATGCCCTGAGTGAAATACACTTTGTGTGGAATACACTTTGGAGACTGAGGCACAGACACATAACTGCCCATTAAAAGAAATTTAAAAGATTTGTGGAAATTGGAAAAGAAGGGAAAAGGACAGCAAAGTGAGATTCTAAACAAGAACAGAAGTGCACAATAGATAAATAGGGAAAATATTTCATAATCTATTCATTGTCATACTATCTTTTATTCAGATCATCAATAACATTTAATGAATAACTACTACAGAGACCTACATGGTACATTGTCATGCACAGCTGATAGATTGGAGGTTGTGGCCACCCAGCGTCTCCCCAGAAATATTGCCTGATGATGTACTTTTAAGAAGGACCGTCCGTTGACAACTCGGTGCATTAAATTTTGTCTTGCAATTGACCCACACAAACTAGGCACTTGTTTAGCTGGTTTGGAATGTGCATAAAAACAGAGCAAAAATATATTCATTGAATATGCATCCTGATGGATTGAAACTGTTTACATGATTCACCTTCATTTCCATAAGTGGCTCCATTTTCTATGGAGCCATTTCTTTCTTATTTATAAGTTTCAGCTAAAACATTATAGTTTAATTACAAATATTAACATTAGTAAGATCAAAATCATGTCTATTAACTGCTCTTGATTCCTTAATTTTAACAATGTCTGAGAATATAAGAAAAATTGAAAAGGAATTTAACTAAAAAAAAAAAAAAAAAAAAAAAAAAAGGGCTGAGCCCTGGTGGTGTAGTAGTTGTGCACGGGACTGTGGCCCACTGGGTTAGACGTTCAAATCCAGCAGCAAGGTTGGACCTCCTACTCCCACCACCAGAGGGCAGTGATGCCCCAAAAACAGAAAAAATAAATAAAAATGGAAAGGAATTTATGATCTTTTGCAACCACCTCACTGAGATGCCTTTCTTTCTAATAATATTGTAATGTTTTAAAAATACATACAATTAAATATAACTAGTTTCCTTCTAAATAGAAATTTTACTAGTTCATATATAAATAAAAATGAAGATATTGCATTGAAGATATTGCATTGAGATTTTATTTTACAATTGCATGAAAACATAAGCAAAAATGATTAAACCAATACACCTCATTCAAATCTTTTTGCAGAGTATTTTTAATGTAATGTGCAATTACCTTCAAACAACATTCTCTGATAAATATACCTTAAAATGAAACTGTTGAAAAAGACTCTGTAAGCCCTGGGGATTGAAACTCCTGTTATTTTAATGGGATGCAAAATTATATGCTTATTTTACTTTACTGTTGGTTAGCGGGGATAGTTTTTCAGTAACTGACACTGTTTTGAAATTTGTAACTATATCAGTTTCATAGGGTATTTAAAGTATGGCACAATAGATAACGTTAAACAGTATACATTCATTTTTCTCAGTGTTCTGAGGACTAGAAATGTGATTTCAGGATGATGGCGGTGTCACACGCTCTCCTAAGTGATAAGACAAAATCCTTTCTTGTCTTTCATAGAGTCTAGAGGCCCTTAGCATTCCTGGGGTTGTGGATGGATGCCCTCAATGTCTGTTTCAACGTCACCTGGAAATCTCCCCTGTGTGTGACTGTATCTCTCTCCTTTTTGTAGAAGAACAGCAGTCATATTGAATCAGGACACATTCTACTCCAATAGGACTGCTTGTGGACTAATTAAATCTGCAAAGGCAACATTGAAAAATACAGTTAATTGCTTCTGTAAAGCCCACAGCTTTGGAAATCCTATGGAGGGGTTTCATTCAATCATAGCGTGGGGTGCTCTGAGTCAGAATCAATTTAGTGGCACATACTATGCTTGCTGTTGTTGTTAGTGTCGCTAGATGCCACTGAGTCTGTGCTGACTTACAGTGAACCTATGAAAATCAGAAGGAAGCACGACATGATCTGGCCAGCATTCTCACAGTTGTCCCTATGCTTGGGCCCATTGTTCCAGTCAAGCCGTCAGCCCACCTCCTGGAGGAAATACTTCCTCCTTGCTGCCTCTCCACTCTACCAAACAGGATGCCTTTTTTCTAGGCCCTGGTCCTCTTGACAACTGTACAAAATAAGTAAGACTAGTCTTGTCGTTCTTGCTTACCTCATCCAGGGCAAGTCAGTTTGGCCTTTTAGCAGCCTGTGGTACTTTCCATATTCTTGCCTAGCACAGTCCAAATGCACCAATATTTCATTATTCCACCTGTACCTTTCACATGCATATGAGGCAATGAAAAATGCCAGGGCTTGAGTCAGGTGCACCAAAGTCCTCAAGGTCACATTCCTGCTGTTTGATACCCTAAAAGAGGTCTTGGGCAGCAGATTTACTGAACACCACACGCCTTTGATCTCTTGACTGCTCGGATCATGGTCATTGATTATGCGTCCAAATCAAATAAAATTGTTGGCAACTTCAACCTTTTTTTTTTTAGCATTGTTCGTGATGTTGCCTGTCGGTTTAATTACGAGACTTCTTATCTTCTTTTCATTGATTCGTAATGCAGACTGAAGGCTGCAATCCTTAATCTTCAAGAGAAAATCTTTCAAGTCTTTCTTATTTCCACCAAGCAAAATGGTGTCACCTGTGTCACTGGCACATCACAGGGCATTAGAAAGCCTGCCTCTAACGTCTACACCCATTTACCACTATCATCCTTGCCCTGACTAGCTTTCCTATGCGAACAGGCTCCTGGAATCCATCGACTGAGTGATTTAATGTTGTTCTACTCTACTGTTTATTCAAACTTAGAATAAGAGTGTTAGTCAGGAAGAAAACCAGAGTGATGAGTTCGTGTTCTAATGAATGCACCCTTAGTTACATGTTCACCTTAAGAACAAGATTTTCTGAAGGACAGGGGTCATCACATGCCAGGATAGAATTCCTACGATTCAGTGAAATATATGTCATACTCCCAGATGGACGTGTCTAAAAAATAATGTAACAATCGAAATATATGCAAAATCAAGCTCACTACCATCAAGTCAGTTCTGATTCCTGGATATCCTATAAATCAGCGTTGAATTGGTCCTGTCGATTTCTGAGATTTTAACTTGTTACATGAGTAGAAAGTCTTTCCTTTGCCCTCCAGGCCTGCTGGTGTTTCAAACTGTATGCCTTGCTATTGGCAGTCCAATCAATGTGTGACTACTATGTATGCAGGAATCCTTGTACCGATGACTGAAAGGCTATCAAGGGCTGAACCCCGGTGGCATAAGTGGTTGAGTGCGGGACTGCGGCCCATGGGTTTGGCAGTTCAAATCCAGCAGTGGCTCTTACGAGCAGTGCTGGGTAGCACCCACGACCACCAGAGGCAGTGATGCCCAACAAAAAACAAAAAACTAAACAACAACAACAACAAAAGACTGTCCAAGCCCCAATCAAGCCCAAATCATATGTGGGAACGTAAGGCAATCTTAGAGAATCTTCCAGACCAATCATTAAAATATATGCTAATTCTCACTCATCTCTGTGATTGGCTATAGAAGCTGGTGACCAGACTTTTAGTTTAATGTTTGTACTTAAGACCTACTCAAAGTCGGTGCTATTCATTTCACTGGCTACTCTTTACAACGTCTCTTCCACAGAGTCTACCATAACCCACGCTATGGTGAATAATAATGATCTCTTTTTTTTTCTTTTTTGTTTTTTTTTCGCGGGACATCACGGCTCTCCGGTGGTGGGAGTAGGAGGCCCAGCCCCACTGCTGGAATTGAACCTCCGTCCCGGTGGGCCGCAGTCCCGCGCACAACCACTATGCCACCGGGACTCAACCCAATGATTTCTTTTTAAATTGGATTTTAAAATGTGGATAAGAGGCACTGAATTGCTGTGTTCCTACTATAAAACACTCCATTATTTTACCTATTTATATTTAAATTTCAACATACTTGGATTATTATCTATGCAATATAGTCTGAATTACTGGAGTAGTAGTTTATACTAGAATAAATTATATTGCTGTGGTAGGATAAAACTCACTGAAGATACCACGTCTTTTTGCCTTCTTTATTTCTCTCCTTTTCCATGTTTCCCTTCCTCATTTCATACT
This sequence comes from Nesogale talazaci, assembly GCA_004026705.1. NCBI lineage: Eukaryota > Metazoa > Chordata > Mammalia > Afrosoricida > Tenrecidae > Nesogale > Nesogale talazaci. The sequence continues at coordinate 170,100 of PVJH01000710.1, read as the reverse complement.
ATTCCGTCTGATGGTGGTAAGGTGATTCTAAGATCCTATACTTTATACTGCTTTTTTTTTTTTTCAGGTAAAAGGTTCCAACTGTGAATTGAATGTGTTGCTTCTCAAGTCACTCAGTGACTTCTTTTGTTTTCCTTCCAACTTCTGTCAGTGTTGCCCCTGGCAGACATCCAGAGACTGGTTAGCAAGATGTTCCTGTTTCAGTACTTACACACTCTTCATCGGACATTCCCACAGTGTCTAGTTTGCAGGCATTATCCCAAGTCCATTTTGTAAATGAAAAAGCTGTGAGAAAAGACAGGTGAAATGTTTTCTGTAGGTAATTGTCTTAACTAGGTAATTGTCTGCCAGGTCATTTACAAGCTGACTTGTAAGAATGACGTTTTCTGGTAGGCTCTGGTAGAAAATACTGATCTACCAATTCTGTTCTTTTCATATACTAATTTGGTCTTTATTTTTATATGTATCTCTTCCTTCAGCATCCTTATTATAAGCATTAGGCATATGTGGTGGTCATGCACTTGATGTCAATTTCATGATTGGGAGGGTAGGGGTGGAGTCTAGCCTGTTTGTCCGGAGATAGTCAATGAGGCCTCTGTGTGGACATGACTTTCTCCTGAGAATTCTGGGAAGTCTCACAGTATTTCCCAATTGGAGTAGAGGCTTGATTCAGTCTCTGAGATGACGAACTACAAACAAGTTGAGATGACAACATGCTGATCCTGAATACTGGAGACTGGAGGAGTCAGAGGAGAAGCCACATGGGTTTGCTCTGATGGGACCAGACTTCTGGGATTGGAGAAGCCAGAGAGAGAGAGAGAGACCACAGCCAATGCCAAGATGCTTCTACCCCAGCTGCACCCACTGGCCTGTGATTGTCCTAGTGTCATTACACATCCTACATAAGTTGGAAGAAAACTTTGTAGATTAATATCAGACATATGAGCTAATATCAGACTTATGACTTAAGACTTTGGACTGGAGAGGAATGTTCCATTCCTTTTGTATATAAGTCTTTCCCTTATATGCATATGTGTGTCTATGAATTTGTTTCTCTAGTCTACCCGGACTAACACAGCATATAAAAGAGACAAATAGGACCATTTCAGTCCATGTGAACTCCAAGGAGTGTGGGGATTTAAATGGTGAGTGAAATAAATAGACTCACAGTGGTCACCCGGAGACAGTCCAATGGATATATTGTATCAGGAATGCTGTAATGCTGTTTTATAATTTCCTAATGTTAGGGATGCACACAAGGGATTACAATTCCCTTGGAAGAAAAGATTGAACTAGGGTTACGAAGGACAGAGAGACCATGAAGCAGGAGAAATGCTGTGGAGACAAATAGCCCAGGGTTTAAGTTGTACCAAGAGAAGGACACTCGTCCCAGAGTCAGTGTTGACATTGCATGACATATTGCTTATGGTTACTGCTGGGGAGGGCATGGGAGAGTTGTAACAAAGTTTAAATTCTAAAACATTTGGCTTATGGATGCCTGTGGCTTATTGTGGGAACCCTAACTCTAATTTGAGTTTAGACATAAAGTTATCCTCCATCTAAGTTAATTCTGACCATTAACTAACAATTTAGAAGCTTTCCCTTCAAGGATTGTGTTTGAAAATAGATTACAACTCTTTGGACAGCCAGGAGGTAAATGATCTGACCCTCAGAGGATTTATCTGGGCAAGCAGTAGCTTTATAGATGCTTGTCTCAGGACTGACGAGTAAGCATTGTACTGCAAATCACAAGGTCAGGTGTTCAAACCCTCCAGCCACTCATTGGGAGGCAGTTATGTCTCTCTGCTTTTCAGCCATGGAAACCTTATGTAAAGTTAATATAAATAGGAATCCAGTTGCTGGCAGTGAGTTTGTTCACTTTTTCACTTATTTATTTTTGATTGCTCTCAAGCAATAAGATTTACTGTGGTTTATTAAACTTCTTTTTCATTGCGGAGTCAATAATTCTCTTTTGTCTATTGCTGCTGCTATTGTTTAGTATTGCTTTTGCTTCCTTTAATAGACATGATGCCTGTCACAGGGAGCAATTGCATTTGATACATCCTGCCTCTGATCAGGATTTCTGAACTTTAATATCACCTAATGGACTGTTGATTATCAGACTTTGCCAGAATGGGTGTTAAGTGAGGTTTTACCCAGATATACATGCACATAAAGCACATGTAACATATCTGGTTGCCTCTAATGATTTATTTTCATTTAATAACTGAACAATTAACTTTTTAAAACCTCTCAGAAGTCTTTCAGAAACAAGGCCATATGATCTAGTTTGAATAGGTGGCATTTATTTAAAAAGAAAAAAAAACAACTATGGGCCATAGTAAATATTAGGTCCTACAAGACATCTCCATGAATCAGATTTCTCCTAAAATCAACCGTTTGGGTATGTGGGAGAGACTTGGTTTTTTTTGTTGTTGTTTCTTTTTGTAAAGATTATATATGTATAAACCTGCTGGTTTTCAATAGATTCTGTCTCATGCAACCTATGACCTTATATGTTATATAGAGGAGCTTCATAGGGCTTTATTAATTTATTTATGAAATCTATTTATTTATGAAATTAAAGGAGATTGCCAGACATTTCTTCCTTGGGGCCATTATGTAGGTCAAAACTCCTAATTTTGTAGTTGAATGAAAAATGTGTCACCTAGATACCTGTGTATATGTATAATTATAAGTGAATGTATTTATATTATCTATATTACATATAACATATTTGTTCAAAATTTCTAAATCTAATCTATAGTCAAATCTAAATTATCCTGTTTTTCAAATTCAGTAGATTACACTATATGTACAAATTATCTATTTATTGTAGTAAAATCAGTACATTTAGAATTAATGAATTACTTGTACTCTTGTGAGGTTTTTCAAAGAATATCTTCTTTTGTAAGAAAATATGACCTAGAGTTAATTAACACTAGAGTAAGAGAAATACCCATCTCCACATCTACACACTACAGTGTTATCTTCCATTGATATTACGCTAGCAATTATGCAAGTATGATAATGACATCAGTTTCTGCTCACTGGCTTCACAAAAGTTTAAGTACAGATCTCTCCTCTACATTGAGATCTCATCTTTACAGATAACACACAATTTATAGAAAAATAAGAGTCTAATGTAGACATCACAAAGGAAAAACCAACAGTTTTACGTGGCATAGGAATGTAAGACATGTTGGTGTCATAGCAGGCTCTACACATTGAGCTTGTAGCTGCGAGAGCAACAGTTTGAACCCATCAGACCCTCCTTTGCAGAAAGAACTGGCTGCCTCTATAAAGACTTAGGGTCTGAAACATTGATGTGAAGTCCTGTGGGGTTGCTAAGAGTTGGAATTAATTTTATGGGAATGGATTGTTATTTTTTGGTTTGGGATATGTGGAAAAGAAGACATATACTCTTATTTAACATTGCTTCTGATTATGATAATTATAGTGTGTGTGTGTGTGTGTTTACTATTTGCTAATTAGGGAAAGAGAGGAAAACCCTCAAATAAATGGAGCAAGCACATTACCCTTATGGAGATGGCCCAGGAATGTGTGCTTGTGTTGTATGTAAGCATCTGTATGAGTTGAAGCCAACTGGAAAGGACCTCACAACAGCAACACAACAGCAACAAAGCAACAAGAAACAATAAATGAGGTCAGTTTTCATCTTTTCTATTCCTGGAAATGATATAGGGACTAGTATAAGAAATAAAATTATGCACATTGGTCTAATATATGTTTTAAAAATTACAGGCTTGTAATTAAGATTCTCAACCAATATTACTTAGAAACTGTTGATAGAATAGTTTACAGTGAAGAAATGGGAGAAGTATTGCTACATTAATGGGACTAGAATTAATATCATGAGATAAATGTATACATGTTTTCAGTGATCAACAAAATGATTCTGTGAACTATTACCCAATCAAAACAAGTTATTCAAAGACAAAATAAAGTGAATTGCAAAATAATGACTTTTCTAGAAATAAGTGTAGGAGAAAAAGTTTGTGACAGTTATATTGTACATCAACTTGATGCACCTATGGGAAGGTATTGGAGTCCAGCTTATCAATCAGGACACTGTCTAATGATATCTCTCCAGAGGTGTGGCCTTTATATAAGAGAGACACTGAGGATAACTAAGCTTTCTCTTGCTCTTTGCCTTCCAGTTTGCTTGGATTCTCTATTTCCAGGGCCTGGTAGATATCTGATCTCTGTCGAGTTCCAGTGACCTGGAACCCCTGTATCTCTGCACCAACTCGCCTGTGAGCACCCTGCTTCTGGGTTCACCTTCCCACTTCATTAGTCAACAGCTTTGTGAGTTGGGATGGGGCATCAGCCAGCATCTGACCCACAAACATGATATAAATTTCTTTTTTGATAAAAATTTATTTCATGTATATATACATATGTGCATATATATATATGTATGGTTTGCCTCTTTACAAAACTCAGCCTAACACAAACTTATGGCCACAGAACAGGAAAATATTGTTCAAACAATACAGAAAATATTTTAAAATAAAACAAGCAATAGGACCATATACAATTTATGATATTCTGTTAATCAAATAACAATATTAACCCAACAGTTAATCAAATGACATTAACCCAAAAGATCATCACAAATCATGTCTGTGACAAAAGATGTTATTACCAATTATAAGAACATTTACACATCAATAATAGGGCAGTTAACCCATCTGAGAGAAATTGGCAAAACTTGAACCATCAAACTACAGAGGAGATATTAAAATAGTCTAACCAACAATATATCATTTACAGGCACCAGAATGACTTTTAAAAAAGTGGAAAATATCAAGTTATTGAAATTGTGACATGGGCTATATTTTTTAAATTATAACTATTTTTAAAAATGACTTAGACTACCTATAAATTTAACACATGGATACTCTATAAATGTGTACATATCTTTATTTATATAATGATATGCATAATTAGTTCACCAAAAACATGTCCTATGATGTTCATAGCAGCACTATTTGTAATCATTACAAACTGGAAATGATGCACATAACTACCAAGAAGAATCAAATGAGCTGTCACTGCAGCTGAGTCACTTTCAACCGATAGCTGTCCTACGGAGGGCTTCCGAAGCTGTCAATCGTCCAGGGAGCAGGCAGCACCATTGTTCTCCCATGGCAGGGCTAGTCGGTTTAGCTTCCAACTTTGCACTGGCATTCCAGTACTTGCTCAGGAGTGCCATCAAAAACGCGGCCTTTTGAGACCCGAATAGCATAGAGTGATGAAAATGACTAAAGGTATATTGAACAATATGGGTTAATCTGATGCACATAATTTTGCATGAAAGAAGTCAGGCATGATAAAAATACAAAATCTTGATCCTAAATCTGTGACGCTGAATCTTGTATCATTAGCCTAAAGTATTTGATGGTAGAAGGTTGAGAGTATTTATGAATTGAGGCAAATGCACTGGTCTCCCAAGGCCAGGATTCTATTTGTTCACCAAGGTTTCAGATATTTACATTTTTTGAAAATTCATTAATCTTTAATTACTATATAAATATAAATATATGTATATATATGTATATATATATTTACTCTCCTAAATTGATAGCCTGAAAAGATCCCTGAATCACTGACATTAATGCCTCAATCTCAATTTTCTGCATAAAATATTTCTTTAATAATCCTTAATGTAAATAAGTTAAGTATTAAAATATTATAGCAGTATGATTAAAAACAGACTAGTGAGTCAAATTGAGTTTAAATTCTAGAATTTCTCTTCAGTGTACTTATTACTTAAGTGAATTATTTAACCTGCATCTGTCTGGTTTGTTTCTCAAATAAAATAAAGAAATAAAGTATTAAATAAAGTATGAAGAAATTAACCTTCTTCATAGGTTTACTATGATCACACTGAATAAGTCAATGCAAGGTTGCAATTCCTGGACACTAAAAATAAACAAAAGGGAATCAGTAAGCCTAAGATTTTAGGTATGATACAGCATAGGTTTATATAAAAAGAATATAATTTGTACTTTGTTTTTATTTTTGTTGCTATTTCAATTGAATCTTGATTTCCTATGTGCCTTTAAGACACTGAAATACTTTTAAGCAATACTTTTCATGGAACAGCCAGAAAAAGCTCTAGTTCATTGATGCTATCTTTTATTTCACACTTATTTTGATCTTCAAGTAACTTTAATCTTTTTTTATGATTTGGAATTAATCATTTTAAGATAATTATCTTAGGTCCAGAAGGAGGTAGTAGTTTTTAAATTATGTTATGTCTCTCAATATTAAAACTCATTTGCTATTATTCGTCCCAGTCACCTTGGTTTATGAGAACTTGAGGGAGGTTATTAGTATAATTGTATCATTATACCAATCTTGAGGGGCTCTGACAGGCCAACAATTAGCGTTCTGCTGCACCTAGTAGCTCCATGCAATAATTACAACTGGAAATTATGTAAATGTGCATCAATAATAACAAATAAACAACCACTGTCATCAAATCAATTCTGGCTTATAGCTGCTCTATGATAATCTTCTATTGTAAAGATTATAGCCTAGAAAGATCTATGGGACAGTTCTACTTTGTCATAAAGAATTACTATGAGTGGAACACTGACATAATGGCACTTAAACTACAACATAAAAGAACCTTGGTGGATCAGTAGTTTCAGCATTGTTCAACTACTATCAAGGTTAGTGGTTCAAATCTTATCAACTACTCTGGAGAAGAAGGATGGAACTGTCTCCTCCCTTATTATATACAGCCTTTAAGCTCAGAAGCAACAAAGCCCACATGGAAGAAGCATACCAGACTGTGTGACCATGAGGTGTTGAATGGATCATGTATCAGGCATCAAAGAACTAAAAATTATATCATTATAAATGAGGGAAAGTACAGATTTGGGACCCAAAGCCCATCTGTAGGTGAAGTGATATCCACTTACAGAAGGGTTGAGGGGAGGAAATGAGCCAGTCAGGGTATAGTGTAGCAATGATGAAATATGCAATTTTCCTCGACTTCTTAAAAGCTCCATCCCTGTCACTATCATGATCCTAATTCTACCTTATAAATCTAGTTAGATCAGAGGATGTACACTGGTACAGAAAGAAACAGGGAAACACGGGGAATCCAGGACAGATGATCCCTTCAGGACAAGTGGTGAGAGTGGTGAGTGTGAGAAGGTGGAGGGGAGGTGGGGTACAAAGGGGGAACCAATTACAAGGATTTACATATAACCTTCTCCATGAGGTATGGACAATAGGGAAGTGGGTGAGAAAGACATCGGACAGTGTATGATATGACAAAATAATAATAATTTATAAATTATTGAAGGTTCATGGGGAGAAGGGAGTGGGGAGGTAGGGGAAATATGAGGAGCTGATAGCAGAGGCTTAAGTGGAAAGAAATTTTGAGAATGATGATAGCAAAGTGAAAAATGTGCTTTGCATACAATGGATGGATGGATGGATTGGGATGGGAGTTGTATGACCCCCTCCCCCAATAACATGATTTATAAACCAAGGTTTATAGTCTGGGGAGTAGATTTATGATGGAGTTATAAGAATAGAACCACAGCATATATTGGGGACTACTTATAAAAATGTCTTTCATGGAACAATTGGTACGATTTACCCAGAATATGTACAATGTCAGAGAATTGGTTAATTTTAATTCTTATTGTAGTTATGATAGATCAGTTGATACGAATTATATTTTTTTGGGGGGGGGCATCACTGCTCTCCCGTGGTGGGAGTAGGAGGTCCAGCCCCACTGCTGGAATTGAACCTCTGTCCCAGTGGGCCGCTGTCCCGCGCACAACCACGACGCCACCGGGGCTCAGCCCGATACGAATTATATTTTTATTTAACTTCTCCCCATGTAAATTATAATTGAGATGGTCAGCTTTTTGCAGTTTTCCACCGGGGCAATAGCGCAGCCTGCTTTGCTCTTACTATTCCTCCACATACTCCTCTATATCAAGATGTATCTGCATATTGCATTTGATGAAAGAGCCCCTGGGTTAATTAGGAACAAACTTTCATATTGCTGGATCCAGGCCATTTTGCCCACCTCCTGTCCTCATTCATCTGACTTCCTCTATCATCAGGAAGATCCTCCTATGTATCTAGAAACCAAGGGTAGCCCGATAGAACAGAGCAGCTGCAACTACACTAAGGCTTCTTTGCATTTCCTATACTGCTTTCTATTTGCCTAGATTTAGTTCAGGTAGCTTCAAAATACACATGGAAACACTGAATGAAGTTACAATAAGAGTAAAAGAGAGATGATGTCCAGGACCCCAGGAAGAAAAAAAAGTCTAGTAAATTTATTGTGGCAGTAATTGTACAATTATGTTTGATGTGATGGAACAACACGATGATATGATATGTGCATTAACTGCAAATTTAAAAATAAGGTCTATAACATTCTAAATAAATAAATAGAATATCTTCACAAACCTCCTTTAGCCCCCAGTATATACTCAGTCTTTCCTTTTCCTTTTTTGTTTGTTTGTTTTTTGTTTTTTGGGCATCACTGCCCTCTGGTAGTGGGATTAGAAGGCCCAGCCTTTGCTGCTGCTGGAATTGAACCTCCATTCCAGTGGGCCACATTCTGACGCACAACCACTATGCCACCAGGGCTCAGCCTATATTCAGTCTTTTCATCCAGGTCATAGAACCATAAGTTTTTTTTGTTTTGTTTTGTTTTGGGGCATCACTGCTTCGGGTGGTTGTGAGCACTACCCAGTGCTGCTCCTGAGAGTCGCTGCTGGATTTGAACCACCAAGCCCATGGGCCGCAGTCCTGCAATCAACCACTTACACCACTGGGGCTTAGCCCAAACCATAAGTTTTAAAAATTTGAAAGAACAACTTGAGAAAACAATGTCAAGTGTTATAATGAAACGTGCCAAGATCTGGCATTAGAAACACCAAAAGTTTTCATCAAGCCTCAAATTGCAAAAATAAAAGATACTTTGAGCATAATTTGGAATGATACAGGAAAAATTAAAAGATGATGGAATCTATAAACAGTGTAACTACCAAAAAGAAGCATTCAATATTCAACCATTTCAAGAGGCAATGTATGATTAAGGATTGATGTACTGAAGGAAAAAATCTGAATTAAAGACATTTATGGAGTAACAAATGAAATGTTTCAACACACCAATGAGACGCTGGGAGCACTGGCTCACTTTTTTTTTTTTTTTACTGGCTTACTTTTGCAAAGAAATTTGGAAAAAAGAATCTTGGCTAACCAAAAGGGAAATACATATTTGGACCTAGTTCACAAAATGTGACGCCACAAAATGCAGGAATGTCTAGCAATACCATTAACACTACTTGCAAATAACAATTTGCTGAAGATCTTTCAACAACAGTTGCAGAAGTTCATGAACAGGGAGTTCCCTGAACTTCAAGTTGAATTCGGAACAGGTTGCAGCACAGGGATGTCATTAATGATGTCAGGTGCATCGGGCATAAAAGCAGAGATTAGCAGAAATATACTTGCCTGTATTTTATTTTCTATACAGGCATTTAACTGTGCAAAACACTGAAAACATCAGTAACAAAACAGCAACAACAGAATGTGGGTAGTATTGAGAAGACTGAAAATTCCAGAACCCTTTTTTAAGCTCATGCCAAACTTGGACTAGGAGCAAGAGGTAATTGTATCAACAAGGCAGGAGAAAGCTGTGTGTTCTAACATCACGAAAGGTATGTGTCACAGTTGCAGCTTGTCAGCATACTTAGTCTAAACGTTCTGAGCAAATAACCAGACAGGCAAGACTACAGAAAGAGGAAGGTAGCATCAGGACTGAAGAAAGGCTTTTTAACAACTTGATAATTAGTCAGATTTAGAGAACTTGCTGTTGAAGATTAGGATAGTAGCTTTCAATAAGGGTTACAACTCAATGTAAAGAAAACGTAAATACAACAAAATCAATAGGTGATGTCATTCCAAGTGGAGAAAAGATGAAAATTGCCGAGGATTTCATCTTGCTTGGAGTGACAACGTCTCTAAAAGCAGCAGTCAAAAGAGACAAAAGATGCATTGCAGTGGGTGAAGTTGCAGCAGCAAACCTCTTTTCAGTATTGAAAGGCAACGAGCTTACTCTCAGCACTGAGGGGTGCCTGCTCCTAGGCCCAGTGCGCCCAGTGCCTCCTGTGCCTGTGAAAGTCGGACCCTGAGCAGTGAGCACCAAAGAAGTCTCAGTGCACTTGAATTATGGACAAGAAGATTGAAAGTACCGTGGACGGACCAACGGAACAACAAATATGACTTGGGCAACGTACAATCAGAATGCTCCCTAGAAGCAAAGTTGCTGAGGATGTGTGTCATTTACATTGGGTATATTTTCAGGAGACGCCACCACCTAGAGAGGACCATGAGGCCTGGTCCAGTGGGAGGGCCGCAGAGAGAGGAATCCCGGGCCCAGCAGGCACAGACACTACAGCCGTGGGTGGAAACATAAAGCTATGTTGAAGAAGGCACCAAACCATAAAGCTTAATTTCTGTTGTATAGAGAGTTTTTAGGAACCAGAGCAACTTGCTGAGTTACCAATACATAAATCTGGTTTCATATGCTAACTTTGTGTGGGTTAATTTGAGATTAGCAGCTCAGAGAAAGGAAAATAGCTTTCTTTTTCTTGTCATTCTAATGGGACATTTGGAATTGGGTTCAAAATATTTGTTTATTTTCTTTTGGGATAATATTTGCACAGTGAGGCAATAATTGTTGATAAAACAATTCAGAGGACCCAGATATATGAGTCCATTCAGCAACTATTGTTGAAAAGAAATAAATTCATATAAATGATTCAGTATGAAATTTATGATTAGTGCAGAATAAAGGATATATATATATATATATACACACACACACACAAATGCATTAGTAGTTCAAGGTTTAATAAATGTTGAACTCCCCTACCAAAAATAACATTAGATTCTTTATAAGATTTTCAAAAACATACCTTTTCCAATAAACATAAACAGCAAAATGAAAGAAATCCACAAAAGTCAATTTAATTTTCCTGCTAGTTTTATCATATCCATAAGAAAATATTTATGGAACAATAAACCCAGATGTCTTAAAATGTGTTTTTATTTTTTGTGAATACGTAAAATTTACTTAGTTGCCCTCTATTTTTCTTTTATGTGTCTCTGTGGCAAGTCTAAAGTATCATTTATTTAGCATATAGTATCAACATTTATATTCACTAAATAAATGACTATGTTTATTATGTAAACTTACATAAATAGAAGGCTATGAATTTATCCTTTGTAGACTGGTTAGAAAAATACTGGCTTTGATAAAAAGGCATGGTCTGTTCTAGATCTTGGGCTCAAGGAAAATGGAAATAAAACAGAACATGACAGTGGTCGGTTTTTTGGTTTGCTTTTTAAAGGAAGCAATGGTTTTACTCCCCCTGTAACCTCTTTCTCTTTGGGTCTAGACAGATCATAACTTTTTAAAAAAGGAATCTCTATTTTGTCCCCACTTACATACTTTGAAATATTAGGCTGATGATTAGAAATATTTGATTCTATTTTTAAATATGTTGGGTGAAAAACAATATACACATAGAAAATTAATTGGTTTTTTTGCAGGTGTCTGTATGTCCCTTCAGAAAACAGATCGAAATACTGCCATCTCTGACAGCATCGTCACAATTGTGAGGTTCAACCTCACGGCTGTAGCTACTGTGTTTGTCCATGTCCCTGACCTCTTTCTTTCTTTTCCGATGACATCATTTGCCAAGGATATCCTTTTCCACTGAGAAGCCTCTCCATAGTGATTGTTTGAAGTCTTGCTATCCTCACTTCTCAGGAGAACTCTGGCTGTACTTCATCTCAGGAAAATGTGGTTATTCCCAATGGCACATTCAATGTTTTTCCCTATCATCATAATTCACATGCCTTCTGGCCTTCTTTATTCATGGTCAGTCTGGCATATACATATGAGACAATTGAAAATACCATGGTAAATAATTACATTGGTGGTTAGATTTGGATAGATGACATTATTACTTGAAAGTTGCATATATATTACTCTGCTGACTTACTGAATTTATATTCACAACCAACAACAAAAACTATGCTGTGATACTCTTTCACTCCTTTATACATTTCTTGAGAATCTTATTTAAACTTTTTAAAATTTGTAACTGAATTGTAATATGCTAAATAAGAGCACAGTTGAGATTTAAGGGGTAAACCAGCTGAAACTAGAAGCTGAGCATAAACCTAGTCGAGAGAAAGGGCCCAGGAAAGAACCTGTTCTTCATAAGAAGATGTTCATCAACCCATCTGTGCAGTGTCAAAGATTCTTGCATTCATTCAAGAGTGTGTTGGGCATCTTGTATAAAGATGCACAAGTAAACAAATAGTATAAACATTGGTTTGTCCTTCTACTAGAAGGTAATGGCAAGAAAGCAAGTAATAATTACAAAGTAGTATCTTAAATGTGACTATAATTTGGATGGGTTTGACTCACTTCCAGCATATGAGATTCAGCATCATTTTAAGAGGAGTTCAGTGTTTAAGATAAATTGAAGCTAGGGACTGAATATGAAGCAAGGAAGGTGTGTCATACCTTCCAGAGTGTTGCGGATTTCTGGGAAAAGGACCTCTACTCACAGAAACCTTAGACATGGGGAGCCTTCAAAATATTCAAGGAAGATTTCCACTGCCTTTCCATTCAATTTTTGCATGAAGGGAAAAATTCTGTAGCCCTTTCATATAGTAAGAACAAATGTTGTCCAGCTCTGCTCCAACTCCATAATCTTTGATATACTCCTTCCCTTTGTTGAAATTATCGTATCATTCTGACACATCAAGAGGTTTTCTTGTTTTTGCTGATTCTCTGCCAAGCATGATGTCCATAGATCAATAATAAAACCAAGAATGAAGGGAAAAACAGCCAGATTTATGAGGGGTGGGGACCCAGGCAGCATGGTTTGAACTTTAATAATTAGCCAAGGGGAAGTTGTTGAAGACAGTATCAGATGAAGGGATAAAAACGGTCAGGATTATTCCTTTGCCTGGAGAAGGCAGCCAGAGAGAAATGAAGAGATGGAGGCAGGCAGATCATTTAGGAAGTTCCACACACCATAAAGGAGATGGAAAGATCCTGAGTGGAGTCACGAGGTTGTGAGGAGCAATCGTCAAACGAATTTGACTTAATGAGACACACTTTTTAGAGGCTGGCAACACATTACAGATACAGGGATTTAAAGAAATTACCTTTAGAAATTAGCTTTCCAGTTAGAGTGGTGGAGATTGAGGCTAATCACAGGGCTGGTATTTTGGTGAAACTTGGTAGCAAAACTGATAAGACTCAAAAATGGGAATCTAACCAATATCCATTGATAAAAGTTAGGAAAACGTATTAATGAGATAGAAGATTGATAAATTCCTAATACAAAGTAAAATATGTGTGTAGTTTCCATGATTGCATCATGCTCCTAAAGCAAATACTTTCTCATATATATATGTATGCATGTATGTATATATTATATATATGCGAGGTAGATTTATTCATAATAATTTTGAGATTATGTAAAAAGGAACCATTAAACACTGTCCCAGGTTTATGTTCTTAGCAAGAAGCATATGGTGCATGTAAGAAAAATGGGAGAGTCTACATAGAAAACTGTTTATTTTATAGTGTGCCCAGGAAACCCTGAGAAGCCATTAGAATGAGACAGGTATTTGAGTTATAGAACCAATCTGACCTTTTCAGAGGTTTGTCGGTATTTATTGGCACACTTAGTGACATTTATATTGTTAAATGAAATTATAAAAGCGTGAAGCTGCCAATGGAGTAGTTATAAGGACAATGTCTGATCACAGGATGCTATAAATTATTGGAACAAAGCTGAATTACAAATTTCCACTGCTCTAAAAGATGAAATAAATTCCTGAAAAATTCTCTCTCTAGATAGTTTGCTCTCTCACCAGAGGACAAAGGATGAAAAGATTGTTATTGTATCTATTAACGTAATTAGATAGAATATTATCCAGCATTTGAATTCACAATGATGAACATCTGCTCCACAGTTATTCATCAATCTGTCCGCTAATTATATTTTCATTTCTTGTTTTCTGTTATCTAGCCTTCATTCTCCTTCTTTCTCAAATTCACAAAAGTGCATGTGTAAAATCATGATATTTCTAGTGGCTTCAATACTTTCCCTCCCCAACAGTCAAACTCATGTGCCTCCCCTAAGCCCTGCCCACCCAATGTCACATGCTAAAATCAAGCTCATTCTTAGATCTTTAAAATGTAAAGCTTAATTTATCAACCAATGACCTGTAGAGTGGGAATGTTTCTGAATTTGCTCAAAATGAACCATTTACCTTTTGCTTGGGCTTTCCTATCTAGGAATAATCTAATGATAATTATAAGGCTCCTCCAAGAGAGCGTGACATTGTAAAAATAAAACTTCACTAAGGTACAAGCCAATCACCATACAGAAACATCGGTATGATTCCATCATCATCTTAAGAGCAAAGAGTGTGGTCATTTGTTTTTCTTATTCATATTGCCGTGATGTAGAATTTAATTTATTTTGTAAACACTTTCTTGCAGGGAAAGATGGGAACTATTTTGTGATAGGAAGACCACATTGTTCCTATTGCAACCACCCAACTGGCTTTAAGCCTGGGACACAGCCATGGCAATATATTTATAAATACACTTACCAAGTTTTCATTGGATACCTTTGAGGTAGCTATTAGTATTCCAATTCCTGAGTCCATCATGAATTGGGCTGCTAACTCTGAGGTCAGCAGTTAGACCATCAATTCCCCCAAGAGAGAAAGTTGAGTCTTTCTATTCCTATAAAGAGTTCTAGTCCCACAACCCCCGGGAGCAGTTCTATTTTGTCCATTGGTTTGTTGGGGGTGTGAATAGAATGGATGTGAAAGAGGATCTTTTGTTTTTGTTTTTCCAGGCATTCTTTAGAAGTGGGGGTAGAGATTGAGAAAGCAAACATCTATTGCCGTGGAAGTGAGAAGAGAATTAAGATTTCAATCCAGGTCAGTATAATTCAAGCACTGCCTCCAAAGACTTCACTGTCCTGAATTTCCATCATATCGATTCAGTAAGCATAAACACAGTCCATCATCAGGGTGATTCTTGACAAGCCTAAGCTTTCTTTTGTACTAGTTGACATTTAAATGACCTTCAGTAGATAGAGCCAAAATAAATATGTAACTGTTAACTTTTAGTGCAACACAGAATCCTTTGTGCTGCATTGACTTTAGCAACCTTAACCTGGACCCTGCTTTTCAAGACACGATGTCACTCATGCTGAGTATCTAAATTACAACTGGCTCATTTTACCCAAACTATGAAGTAGATGGCGGTATCCATTGGCATGGAGTCTGTTTTTTGACTCCCAGTGGACCTATGACATGGTGGTGCACTGTTCTGGTAAGTTCTAAGACCACGTCACTTTCAGGAAGGAGAAAGCCTTGTCTTTCTGGGCAGAGTGACTGATGGTCATAAATGGCTGGGTTAGCGGCCCACTGTGTAATCGACTGCAACCAGAGGAGCTAAGAGTAGTTTAATGATTATATTGTTAATCACCAATACAGAATAGCTTGATGTTGGAAGGTAACTGATACCTTTCCCATTTGTGGAGTAATAATAGAAATATCTGGGAAATATAGAGGGAAACCCCCTTCTAACAATGACTCATTTTTGAACCTCCTCATGCAAGTCTAAAGTATATTTAATACTCCTTGCCAACATCATAATTCAAAAGCATTGATTCTCTTTGTGTCATCACTATCCATGCCCCAGCGCTCACATGCATAGGTGACTTTAGGCAAACTATCTTTCTTTAGGTGGTTCAGGTTCTTCATAAGTAAAAGAAAATATTAAAAATCCAAAGAGTTCATTGACTCTTCAGTGTGGTGTGAATGAAAGGAAACCCACGTGGTAAAGTCTGCATTTATGATTGTAGCTCTTTCCATGGTAGACAATACAGAAAGCAACCAGAAAAACAGGACCTGTCAGGATTTTTTATTGAATTATCTAAAAAAACCTAACTTCTGTTAGAGTGATTTATTAAGGCTACAAAGAAGATCAAGGATGAAATTACCCAGTTGTCATATTTTTGCAATAGGATGCAAGTAAAATGAATAATCTATTTATGTGCATGCCATAATTTCTTTATTCATTAATAGACAATTGAGCTGTTCCCACCTTTCATGTATTGTTAATGCTAAATAAATATATTTGTAAATGTACTTCTGTGAGTGTCTGTTTTCCATTCCTTGGGGTATAAACCTAGAATAGAATTTCAGGGTCATTTGATAATGTCTAATTTTTCGAGGAATGACTAAATTGTTAAACCATAAAAAGGAATGAAGCACTGATAGATGATACCATGTGGATGAATTTCTAAAACATTACACTAAGTGAAAAACTCAACACTGAAGGACACACAGTGCATGATTCTACTCATTGGAAATACTCAGAGTAGATAAATCTGTACAGACAGAATGCAGATTGCTAATTTTCAGGGGTGAGGGATAGGAGGTTGACGGGGAGAAATGGTTTAATAGGTAGGTGTTTTACTCTTGGGTAATGGAAATGTTTTAAAAGTATGTAGATGTGGTGTTTACATCAGGCAATTGTATTACATGCCACTAAGTTATTCACTTCAAAATGGCTAATTTTATGTTATCATACTGGCGCCTTAATAAAGTATTGCTATTAATTACATTAAAAGGCCTTTTGTATAAATGGAAAAAACATGAGTAATATTATTTGCCAAAAGAATCTGCCAAACAATATGAATTGATTTATACAGAATCTGAATTAACACAAATGTAAAAATAAAGTTAGAATCCTATGTGCAGTATAGTGGTCTGTGAAATATAGTACAACAAAGCACGGGTTCATACAAGTCTGAGGATTTGATCTTTAAAGCAAGGATTTGTGTATAAATTCAAGAGATGGTCATTACTCAGTGGGGTGAAATCTAAACAAGCTGGATAGTAAAACTTGTTTTTATTTCACACCCAAACCTTTTGTACATTACCTAAAAGTTCATGTGCAAAAGGCACAATTAAGAGGATTGTAATTGAAGAGATGATTATCTGTTAGTTCAAAGAAAACCCAAAGCACTCTGCAAGCAACCCGTTCCTGACCTTGCCGTGACCCCTGTTGTAGCAAGTATCCAGCTGGAGAGAGCGGAGCTAATAATGGCCCAGCTGCATAATCTAACACAAGCTTTGTGAAACAAGCAAGGTCAAGTGCTCTATCAAGGAGAATATTAATCTCATGGTGCACAGAGAGAGAAAGAGGGGCTGCCATGACAGATATGGCCTTGCTCGTTAGAGACCTTATCTAGTGATGGCTAGGGGACAGTGAGCAGAACCTTCTACGTGGGAAAGAAGAGTCCTTCCAAAGGACACTTAGCAGTACATCATTCCAGAATGTAAGCTCAATGCCTGCAAATACATATTTCGATGGTAGATGGTGGCTTACTCACGATCCTTATAAGCTAGAATTTATGCCATTTAAGAATGTATAATTAAAAAAGAATACATATCAATCAGTGTGCAATTCATTGCATACTGTTTCAAAGTTTCATTACTAAGGAATAAAGGGGCTTAGAAAAACCCTTTTGCAACAGCCGTAATTATAATTATTTCACCCATTGAATTTAACTACAATTATATCTGTTGATCAATCATGGATTGAATCCTCAAAGTTAGAAAAGTTATTTCTAATAATTGAAAAGTCAAAAAATCAAGATCTAGATAATTAAATGAAGATCGTTGCTAAGGTTTCAGGTTTATGTATTTCTTATTTTGTTAAAGCAAAATTGATTCGTTTTTATTTCTATGAACCTTTAAGTAGCATACCTCAGATTTTGCCATTTTAGTAATGTTTAATCTGTGGTTTTGTAAAAATGAGGGCAGGAGCTCTGACATTTTCAACGTGGGTTTTCATGCTCAGCCAGAAGTTTCCACTTTCGCCAGTGAAATCTCCCCCACTCCCACCACCTCTGTCACCCCCTACCCCCTGCCCCACAATGTGTCCTTGACAGCTCTCTGGAAATAGTGCTACCTGGAACCTTCCCCCTCTCAATAAAGTGACTTAGATTTCCCAAAGTGCTCTGCCACGTGAATTCTTTCAGCATTGAGAAGCAAAAACTGGGGAAAATCATCCCAGAAACCTAAGATCTGTAATCATTATATTTCATATTTTATTATTATTTGGGAGTTAATACATACATACTATCATTCAATAGTTCAGTCGCCTTTAAAAATGATTAGATTTTAAGCAGGACACCATTGACCAGAGAGTTGGGGGGCTTCTTCATTAAAAATTTGATCCGTATGGAGCAAGAAAAATGTTCATAGAATGCCAAAATAATACTGTAATATAGTTATTTAATTATAAAATGCCGCGGGTGACGGTACAAATTGTTGAAAAGCGGGACGTCTGATCGTAGAATTGTACAATTGCAACTACAGTCTCCATACATTCTTTTCCTTCTTGGACTAACTGATGTGGTCTCCCTGTAGCTCTCCTCCCTCCCTCACCTCAACCCCTTTGCCCAGACCCCCACCTCCATCCCTGAAGCCCTTATTCTACTTTCTGTCCCTATTGCTTCATCAACCCTAGACTTCAGATACCGACACACAGAAAACCACACAACACAACCTCAAATCGTGACCTCCAGTGACAGGACACCTCTGACATACTCCCTAAACAACAACAACAAAAAAAAAAAACAGAAAATGTTGAAAACAAGGTGAGGCTCCACAGGCATCAGGGGCGGGGATCCACAGACAAAGTTTTAATTGTTCAAGTCAGGTTTCTCCCTTTGGTCTTTAATGCTCCTCTCTCCAAAAGTCCCGGGGGCAGTGCAAATGCCCTGGATAGCATCTTAGTGTGGTGGGCCATTTGAAATGAAAGCTGGGACTTATTTTGATGGTTCCTAAAGTCCATGACTACCCTCCCACCCTACATGTATACTGGACCACATCAGAACCTTTGGAAGATTTCAGCATATGTAAAATAGATAAATTACTTCATCCTAGTATACTAGTTTATGTTACAGTGTCTGTTAATGCTTGTCAAATATAGTCCTCACTAGTATATAGTGTGAGTGATAATAATTGGACTTAATCTGAGGGCTTTTTGTTTCTCCCCACAAGTTTTGAAGTACATGAGATAATTTACCTTGGTGACAACAATCTCCTGTAACCCTGCGAGGGAGTTCCATTTTAAAATATGTATTTTTCACTCTTTTTTTTCTCCTGCTAGGATTTTGTTTGCACAAGCAGCATGGAAATTGAGAATTTATGGCCTGAAACTTTACAAGAATTAGTTGTGCTGCTGTATTGTACACAGAACTTTCTATTATATCAAACAGTTGCTGCTGTTGGGTTCTGTTGAATAGGTTCCAACTCTTGGCAATTTTATGTGCAACAGACGGAAATACCCCCTGGAGCTGGGACATCCTCATGCTTGTTCTGATGCTTGAGAACATTGTTAAATCCACTGTGTGAATCCATCTTATAAAATATCTTCCCTCTCTTGTTGCCCCACCAATTTACCAAGCATTATGTCCTTCTCCAGAAATTGCTCTCTCCTAAAGTATGTTCAGAGAAAGTGAGAGAGTTCCACTTTCCTCACATCTAAGGAGCATTCTGGTTGTGTGTATCTTTTCACAATAAGAACATAAAAATCTATTGTTAATGAGTCAAATTTTACACATAGTGATTACGTAAGACAAGGTAGAACTTTCTCAGGACGTTTAAGACTGAATTCGTTACGGAAGGATATCACATTTTACCCCATGCTTCCAATCACTGGCTTTCAGTTAGAAACTGAACAGTTTAACTCATACCTTGCAAATCTAATAACTTAATAACAAATTACATGGAATATTACCGGCCCCAGAGAAATATAGTTCTACCTAATATTTAAAAATGAAATCTTATCCCAGTTCAATCCCCTCTGTATATTAATAGTTTTAAATTAGAAAGAATTTAAAGAAACAAATTATAATTTAGCAAAAGTATCTGATGAGGATACTAATACTAAATTTTGATTTTGGAATTTGGAGGGTCTAAAATATAGTCGTATCTGATGATTTGTCTTAATATTCTCTATTTAACCTTTCTGGGATCTAAAATCCATTGCAAGGGCTACACAGAACTCACAAACAAAATTTAGGGTCAAAATTTAGAATTAGAAAGTTAACAAGTGGGTTGAAATCCCACTCCTGACACCAAAAAAAAAAAAACAGAGAGAGAAAGTTAATAAGTACCACACAATTGATGAATGTATTGATTGTGATAAGAGGTGTATGAGCCCCAATAAAATGATTTTTTTATGTTAATAAGTTGGAATTTCGTGAGAAAAGAGCAAGAGAGTTATTCATCATGGCATATTACAAAATTCTTTGAGGTATGCTAGTTTAGGCTCAATTTGAAGGTATTCAAATTTCTTGAGTCAGTAAGCCCAATTTCCCAAATTAATTGCCCAGAGGCACCTCACTCCCAGATCTGTCTCCTACACAAAAGCACTCTGATTTACTTGTTTTGTGGGTTGTGAAATCCACCACTCTGTTCCATCCTCTGGCTCCTTGTACTCTTGCAGGTCTTCTGAGATTGTAAATGACATCCGGATCCAGGGTGTTCAAGGCACACAGGTCTGAGGCTCAGAAGACACCCTCCACTCCTAACCCTTGCTAGTAAAGAGATCCCTCCCCCTAGGTTCCAGAGATGTAATTTATACACATCAGGATGGCACTCCAGGGGTTCCTGTGTACAAGTACTAATTTTTATCGCCTTGTTTTCCATTTTAACCTAGAAACTTCACTAACACATGTTCCCTTGGGGTGACCCGGGGAACAGTTTCCAGTATCACAGCAGCACGTAAGACTGGAGAGTAGAACAACAGACAGACAACAAGAAAATGACATTTTCATCAGGATTCGAGGAAGTCTTACTAACAATCTGGGATTACAGATGACAGAGCATGGCTTATGAAAGTCAGGAAAGCGCAAAGCAAATGCCGATAAAGATAAAGCATGGTAGCCTCTGATAGAGATTACAACTCAATGTAAAGAAAAGCAGTATACTAACAAAGGGAGAAAAGAGTGAAGTTAAGAAGGATTTCATCTGGATTGGATGATCAGAGGAGGTGACCACAAAAGGGCAGCAGGATCCCAGGCGAGCTGGCATCCCGGAGGCGGGGGGTGGGGGTGGGGGGGTCACGACTGGACTGTCCCAAGAGAAATAAGCAAGTGACATGGAGATGGGTGAGAAGGAGCCTTTGATCCTGGTACATCGGAAGGTGCGCCCAGGCAAGCCTCCTGGAAGTGGAAGTCAAGAGATGAAAACATGTATAGCATTGGGTACATTTGCTGCACAAGACCTTTTTGAAGTGCTATAAAAACAGATATTACTTTAAGGACTTGAGCGGTCCTGCCCCACTCCATGGCATTCCTCATTGTTTCACACATGTGAACGTTGGGCATTGGATAAGAAAAATCAAAGAAGACTCAATGCATTTGAATTGTGGTGCTGTCAAAGATTATTGAAAGTATCCGGAACTAACTGCTGTGGGAGAAGTACAAATAGAATGCTTTTCAGAAGAAGCTAGGACAACTTAGCTGATGTACCTTGAACACGTTGCCATGAGAGACCAGTCCCTGGAAAGGAATATAATGCTGTCTACAGTATACTAACATTAAACAACAAAAAAGAAGGACCTTGAAAGGCTGGTTTGACACAGGAACTTCAACCATGGGTTCAGACATAAGAACCATTGTGAGAATCTAGGAGTGTTTACTCTGTTTAACATGGCATCCCTTTGAGTTGGGACTAACCCAAGTACACCTAACAACAATTGTTTAAGTAAATTCTCACAACTGTGACAGATATATGCTATAAAATTTTTATAGAAAGATAAAATTAATATACTCAGATTTGAGTTAGTTTTTGGACCGGGGTCTGTTTCTGAAACCCCCATGCTCTCAAATATAGCATGTTGTTCCCCAAACCTTTTCTCAAAAAGCACAACCTTGACTAGAGTTTAAATCCTGGCTTGATAACATTATAAATAATGTGTGTGATAGTTACATAATCTGTGCCTATTTGAAAATCCAAGTGAAAGAGTAGAGTCTAGGCTGTGAATCAGATATAGCCAATGAAGCCTCTGTGTAGGCATGGCTTTCTTCTGTGGATTCTGGGAGCTCCCGGATTCCTCTTTGGAGGCGGGAGACATTTTCTCTCTTGACTCACTCTCCCTGTAGACATCCCTGTGGAGGAACCACATAGAGAGTGGCTGATAGAGCCAGATTTCCAGACCAGAGAAGCCACATGGTGACCCCTGCCAGTGCTGAGATGCGTACAACGGCAGTGGATACGCAAGACTTGCTACCCACACTGGCCTGTGATCTTACTTCACTTGCCATTATTGCATGTGTTTTGTGAGTCTGGAGAGGACTTTATAGATTGATATTGGACATATGGGCTAGTATTGGACTTATGAACTTGATCTGACCTGGGTTGAGATGTTTTCTCAGTATTCAGTTGCTCTTGCATATAAAGCTCTTCTAATACACAAATGAGTATCCATGAATTTGTTTCTCTAGTCTACCCGGACTGACACAATGTGGTGTGGACACATTATTTTCAGTAGCCTTAATTCCAGTATTTGTAAAACCTACGAGAAGATAGTCCATAAAGGATAACTGTTATTTTGAAATGTAGTTAGAAATGTAATTAGCAAAATTATCATAAATTTGAAATCAAATATTTGAATGCTAATATAATCTTTACTGATAGATATATTAATAATATCACATTTGGATATATTACTGTGTATGTGTTAAAAGACCTTTTCTCATACCAAGACAATCTATATATTCAAGCTCTAGGATAATATTATTAAGTAAAAAACATAGCTCAAATATATAATGCATTTAGACTGCTTTCAATGTGCAGTTCTCTTTTATAAGTTTAACCTAAATTGCCGAGGTCAGACATTTACCAGATACCTGAACATTCAATAATCCAGAACATCAGTTACATATCACTCATTCCTACTTGTTAAAAACTATCTTCAACCTACATCTTCAAAATGATGTGTGTGAGAATACTGTACCTTGAAAAATATCTTATCCTTTACCTATACATATTATCAAAGGCACACCTCACTCAATGGTCATAACGGTTAAATTTCCAGATCCCTGGCTTGCGCAAGCTCTTCCTACATGGTGCTTTAGTGGTAGTCACAGATCATCTTATGATTGGGAAATAATGAAAAACATAAGACATTTTAAAAGCAACTCATAAACCATCTTTCTTTCACTCCAAACTCCCCTCTGCACACTTTAGTCCTTTTGGTTAGCACTGAGGTCTGAGTAGGGGGATTTATGGATGCACTGACTTGAGTAAATCGTGTGGTTTGCAGAATCATTAATCTTTGCCAATTATCTGGTGGAGAGTCCTATGTCCAGTTACATGGATTCCCTGTGCTTTAGGGTAGTGCGTAGAATGCAACATCAGACAATAAAAGATGCCATCCAAATGGCTCATAACAGCCCTTTAGGGAGGAGCAGAGTTGCTTCTTGCATTCCCGAAACTGTAAATCAGTACTGCATCAAAATCTCGTCTTGCTCCTGAGGAGCAACTGGTAGATTGGGACACCTAAACCTGCATTAGCCGGCTCCTTCCCACAAAACTTCATGAAAGATAAACAGGGAAAGAGGGAACGAGCCCAAAAGGTTAACTATAGGACCGCGTTAGTCAATGAAAATAACTTGATAAAGGTTTATTTAATATTAACCATAATATTAAAAATACAAAGCATAGTAACATCTCACAGACAATAGCTTGTTAGTATTTAAGCTGCATGAAAGCTAGAATATGTTTTATATTCTTGATACAGGAAATACTACACAAACACCTGGATAGGTGATGAAATTCATCCAAAATTGTAAATATAGGGTGCGTGGAGCTACAAGGTCTGGATAAGTCTTTTACCACACCTCATTTTGTGATGTTTGTGACCTTCTTCATATTTTACACATTTGTAACTTTTTATGATTTCCTTTGTTACTTTAACCAAATATTCATTTTGCTTGTAATACTTTTTATATAATTGTAAGTTACTATTTCCCCCCCTTTGAATACCCTCCCTCCCAAATTATATGAAGTTTAGACTTGATAAAACCTAGAAGATCCTCTGAAAATTATTCTGATTATTTATAAATGTTCCAGCAAATAATGAAAAAAATAAATTGGCACATTTATGAATATTGAAATGTCTTTAATAAAAAATAAATGTTTAAATGTCCTAAATGACAAGCAGCAAGAAGCTATTCCTTCAGCTTCTCTGCATTCTGTATTTTCCTGGTCCTCCCTACTTCAGCTAGCAAATGGATATGACCTTGTGATGGACAATAGGTCGCTTATGATTCTGACACACTGAAAAAAACACAATCCAAATGTAATTTTGTCCAATTAAGAATTTAAAAAACAAATTGGCTTTCTCTGTAGCTCACATGAAAAAGCTCTAGAAAACTTTAGAATTCACATAATTAAAAAAATAATAATTTGAAGAAATTCTCCTAAATAATAAACTGCATTTAAAATAACTGTCCACTTCCTATTGATTTGCCCTCTGCATAGTGCTATTTATAGGAAAATAAATGTTCAGTGTTAAGGCTGAAATTAGTGTTCAATGTTAATACTAACAAGAGAGTCTAATTGAAGAGAAAATGCATTGATCCTTTTTTCCTGCCTCCCACTCTATGAATTACTTTCTTGATTAACTAGAATTACGAAGGAAGTGTCCCTACTTTCATGTGTCAATTAGAAGTGCATGTGGTTGTAAAATATTTAAGTGCACTGATTTAGATTCACTGGCATGTTTTTGCTCTGCTTTTTATTTAAAGAAATAAACAAACACTATTCCCACCTGTGCAGATTCCTTAAAAAAAAAATTACACAGGGATAATATTTAGAATGGTATAGGTCAGGGGTCGGCAGACCTAGAAGCCAACTCTGTCCCTCCTAACAACTTTAAGATCACTTGAGAGCCTTAACTATGTTTTTCCAAGCAAATGAAATTATCGTGACCTGAAATAATAACCTTCACATGTTTTCAGTGTTACTTCAGAGCCGCATATTCACACTTAAAGAGCGGCATATGGCTCGCGAGCCGCAGTTTGCCGACCTTCAGC
This sequence comes from Nesogale talazaci, assembly GCA_004026705.1. Classification (NCBI taxonomy): domain Eukaryota; kingdom Metazoa; phylum Chordata; class Mammalia; order Afrosoricida; family Tenrecidae; genus Nesogale; species Nesogale talazaci. The sequence continues at coordinate 144,847 of PVJH01000710.1, read as the reverse complement.
AGAGGTGACTCAATTTCTAATATTATGCAAAGAGAATTTAGAAAAATACACCATGAGCTTTTCCTTTGGCTTGAGGTATCTAGGTATCAGCCACTTATGTGCCATTAATTATCTGGAATGGTATCCACTTGGAATGTGACCAGTTAGCCTCACGACTAAATATTTTAACAGCTTTCTCGCCATATTGCTTAAATTTAATTCACAAATCACCTAGACATTGGCTTCATCTCCAAAGCACAAATCTAGAGCCATGAAAAATGTTTCCTATATATTAAGAAAATGCGTTTTCATTAAAATAATTGAATTTTTAACCATAACTCTGGCTCACCATCGCACATTTAACATGCCTGCTGCACAAACTGTATGGCATGATTTACAAAGTAAGTCTTCAAAGTGTTTTATTCACAGATTCTCACTTGGAATTATAACCTGGGAGATTTGTAATGCAAGGAGAATTTCCACTTTATGTAGTAATTAGGATAATGTTTGACACTGAAGATAATGTTCGATACTGTTTATTTTAAGCTTGTCAATACTATGGTAGGCACAATATTCTTCACACCTACAAGAGACAAGATCAAAATGACTGCTGTTTTTGTTAATGGTGCGCAGCCCTGGGCGGACTCTGCCCTCTGGCCGTTCTGTAGGACAGAACAACATCACCCTCTGGTTTTGTCTGGCTTTCCCCTTTACAGAAGGAGATGCCTGGCTCTATTTCTTCTGCGGATCACCTGGTGGGTTCATTCTTCTGACTTTTTCTTCCCATTGCTGATCTCTTACTCTTTGTAACACTAGATTCCTTATGATAGATTTATAAAATTAAGATGTTCCTACCTACAGGGAACATATTATGAGCCCGAGTGGCATAGTGGATTACATGGCAGGGGAGCAGTAAATCAGACCAGTTGCCTGGTGTAACCACCAGCTGGCTCCTGGGTGAAAGGCGTTCTACTCCTATAAAGATTTACAGACTATGAAACCTCCAGGGTCAATTGTAGAACATCTTACAGGGCCACTGTAAGAGAGAATGGAATTGATAGCAGTGAGGTTATTGGAGAGGGGCATACATGCATTGAATTTGCTTTATATTTATATTTCCAGTATCTACACTATAGCCATTGTCCTGGAAAGTTTTTCAAGATATGACTTCTGGACTCACTATCATGTCAGTCACCATGAGGGACAGTGAGGGACTATAAGCCATAGTGAGTCGCTTAAAAACTTGGACCCTTGGGACTTTTTATATACACAAACAAGCACAAAATAAGTACATAAATAAGCAAGACTAACAAGTATACACATTTGCACTAAACTCTGTTAAAACCATAAATGTTGTAGAATTACAGGGAGAGAAAGTAACAGAGGTAGTAACACCTGGATACATACAAAAGGGTTTATCTTCAATCAAAACAGCCTAAGCAGCAATCCTTCCTGGCACGAAACTAAGCTAAGATTGGCAATACAGTCATAGAGCTTTAACACAAGTCACCGTTTTGTGTGAGAGTGAGAAGGAGAGAGAAAACTAGAAGAGAATAAATAAAAGCTTTGGAAAAACACCCTACTGGTCTTCTCTGTTAACCTTCCCCTAATTCACAATAAGAAGTTTTAAAACAGGAAAACTTTCCTTAGTGTGACCCACTATACCACTGGTATTCCAGAGAACCCCGTAGGAAAGGATTCATTGGGATAAGTGGATCTGATGATGTCTCAGCACCGTTGCTTAGACTCCGTGCACCTGTGGTGGCTGTCTGGGTAGTGGTGGTTAGGTACGGAGGGTCTACCTTAAAAGCTTAGTCTTCAATGGGGGAGAAGGAGTTTTGTATTCCCAGGAAGAGTTACAGCCTCAGTAACTCACAGGGGCAGTATTTCGTGTTCTTTAGAGTCATTTTTATGTGACATCGACTTGATGGCAGCCAGTTGTTGTTATAGTTGTTGTTGTTGTTGTTGTTGTTAGTTTATATGATTTGATTTGCTTTTAATCTTGAATTTATATGAATGTGAGCTGAATGGAAAAAGGCACAGCAGTGAGGACAACATAATTCTTTTTTTAGATCTGAGGATGATCCTATCTCCGGCCTTCTAGACTAGAATGTCCATTTCTTACTTCAGTGCTCTTATTACAAAGCTAGTGTTTAAGCACTCATTGAAAATGTGGTTTCAAAGTACACAATCTTTATAACTTGATTCCCATGGCAGGATTAGCTTCCCTCCAATGAGTGAATCAAATTGCTGCCTGTGGCTGGGTGATACTGCGCTCTCTGTTCATGCAAGTTCATTGTCCACATTTCCAGGTGGTCACCTTTGCAGCAAGCCTGCACTGTGTAGTGCTGTTTGGCTTTCTTTCTCTAAATGTAGCATTCTTTTGCACCTAAAGACTCCTAGAAGATTAAACAGGGGGATGCCCAACAGGATGGAGAAAGTGCCCAGAGCATAGTGATTTTTCATTATTGGCTACTGATGTTAACATTGTCATCATTGTTGTTATTTACTTTGGGATTACCAGCTGCTTTGGGAGAAAAGATACTGTCTTGTTTTATTTCAAGCTTTAAAGCAGAAGTACTTTTATGGAACGTCATGAGTGTCTTGATGAGTCCTGAGAAACAGTACAATCTCACCAGGCAGAATTAGCCAAGCTGTTAACCATTGCCTGCGCCCAAACAATCTGATTTAAAAAGCTTATTAATATTCCCAGATTATTTCTCTGATTTTCTAGCATTTAAAAGATATTTATCCATGTTTTCCTGCACCAGTAACATTATGTGTTGGTTCAGGCCCCTGGTAAACTCCAATCCAGTCTCCAATTCCCCCTTCTTGAGGTTTGTTTTTGGGTGGAGATGAAGGAGCATCGTTCATCAATCCTCCACAATCCCTAGATACTATGTTCATGCTATCTTTGTGGTTTTACACTAAGACTTTTAAGTTGTTTTTCAGAAGATACATATCTTGTCTAAATGCTACCAATGCTCAAAGTAGGTCAGTCTTTGGAAATGTACGTGCTATATAGTCAATTGCCTTTCTTATTAAAAAAAAATTCTATTCAGTGAGCATGGGGCCAGCGATACTTTCATAATCTCACTGAGAAGAACTCAAGTAAAACAAGATCTGGTTCTTCCAGTTTAGGTGCACAGAATGCAGTGATGCTCAACGGTTTTATTAGGTTTTGAAATGGCAAAAAAGTTGCCAAACTGACTTACCTAAGCTTACTCTTTTACGATATAGACAAGCTAATATTATATCTGCACCAAAGTCATCTTTAATTACTTCTCTAGGAGCTTGTAAATATTCTCTGTTGCTATTCTAGCACTGCCACACATTTTCCGATTCTTTAAATATGGAGACAATCACCAGATTGTAACAGAGAGTGCTCCCTTTGGGCACAATGGCATCCAAAGACTTTGCTTGATGCAGTTTCCACAAATTTTCAATACCTGAAAATGCTAATTGCTGCAAAGCTCAGGAAAGCAAAGTGTTATAAAACAAAGAATCCTCCTATAGCCAATAAAATAACATTTCAATGCCTAGTAAATATAGATTTATTATTGTGCTTTTAGTGAAAGTTTACATCGTCCATTAGGTTCCTATTCAACACTCTGGATTGCATCTCCCATCTCCCACTCCCCCACCCCATCCATTGTCTACTGTGATTTTAAATGGTTACTTTATTTATTTCTTACCTCTTTTGTTCTGACAACACATCATGTGATATATATATGTGTGTGTATATATATATATACATACATATATTTATATATAAAATTGTCCTTCTCCAGTGACTTGGACTAGCTATTGCTTTGGCATAACTATCATTTTGTCTCTAAAGTCAGGTGAATGCATTGTTAAAATATTAATTTAGTTAAAGTTACATAACTTTAGCAGCTGAATAAAAAATTTCAAACAGCAGCTCCAGAAGACAAAGTCAAATATTATTAATGAAACATGTGAGGACCTTTTTCCAAAAGGGAAAAACATACTCAGGATATTTGAGACATTAAGAACACACAAAAATATTCATAATTTAATTGAAATTTTGAATGATTCTGTTGGCAAATATTAAATGATTCATGAAGCATCACAGAGTCACTGTACAAAAAGGAACTAGTAGACAGTTCACCATTTCAGGAGATAGTATATGAATGAGAACTAAAGGTGTTGAAGGAACAAGTTCAAACTACACTTAATCCAATAACCAAAAATGAAGCTCTGGGAATTAATGAGACACTCATTAAAATGTGTCTGCAAACCAAAAAAGCACTGGAAGCACTCACTCTTTGCCAGGTTTGGGAAGACAACTACTTGATCAACTGACTGGAAAGGAATCCTATTTATACCCATTCCAAATAAAGATTACCCAACAGAATGCTCAAACTATAGAACAATATCACTGATCATGTACACAAGTGACATCTTGCTTAAAATCATCCAACAGTTAGCAGCACATTGACAGGGAATGGCCTGAAGTTCAGGCTGGATTAAGAACGGGATGTGGAACAAGGTTTTTTATTGCTGATGTTAGAGGGATCTTGGCTCAAAAAAGAGAGTAGCAGAAAGATGTTTGTTTGTGTTTAATTGACTATGCAGAGGCATTCAACTGTGTAGACCACTTGTCAAGTTGTCAAAGTTTCTTTTTTTTAATAAATCATTTTATTAGCAGCTCATACAAGTCCTATCATGATTAATACATATCTCAATTGTATGTACACTGCATTTGCACATTTGTTGCCATTATCATTCTCGAAACATCCTCCTTCTACTTAGGGCCTGGGTATCAACCCCTTATTTCCCCTCCCTTCCCACTGTCCTCCCCCATGAACCCTTAATAATTTACAAATTGTCATTATTTTGTTATCTTGTCCACTGTCCAATATGCCCTTACAGACACTTCCTTGTTGTCCATACCCCAGGGAGGAGGTTATATATAGATCCCTGCAATTGGTTCCCCCTTTCTACTCCATCTTCCCCCTACCCTCCCGGTTTCACCACTCTCATGACTGGTCCTGAAGGGATCATCTGTTCTGAATTCCCATGTTTCTGACTCCAGAGGATATCCCCTGGTGTAGCCAGATTTGTAAGTTAGAATTGGGACAATATTTGGGGGGTGGTGAGAGGAAGTATTTAAGAGCTAAAGGAAAATTGCATATTTCTTTGTTGCTACACTGTACCTTGACTGACTTGTCTTTCCCCTGCAACCTTTCTGTAAGGTGATGTCGCTTCACTTATTGTTAGACTGATGACTGATACCTGATCCCTTCAATACCTCAAGATAACACAGTCTGGTATCCTCCTTCAATGTGGATTTTGATGTTTCTGAGCTAGATGGCTGCTTGTTTCCTTTCAAGCCTTTAAGACCCAAGACGCTACATCTTTTCATAGTCAGGCACAATCAGCTTTCTTCACCACTTTTGCTTAGGCACACGTTTGTCTTCAGTGATCATGTCGGGAAGGTGAGCATCATGGAATGCGAGTTTAATAGAACAAAGTGTCCTTGCATTGAGGAAGCAATTTAGTGGAGGCCCAGTGTCCATCTGCTGTCTTAATACTAACCCTACAAGCATATTCATATAGATCTATTTCCCCATTGTCATATATAAATGTATTCTTGCTCACTGGGAGCACAATCAATACTCATGGAATCAGCAGTAAAGAGGTAAAAAGATGAGTTGTATTAGGTAATTCTGCTGCACAAGACCTCTTTAGAGTATGGAAGAGGACATAAGGATGTTAGTTTGAGGATTAAGTTGTGCCCAATGCAAGCCAAAGTACTCTCAATTATATCACGTTTTTGAAAGTTGGACATGGAATAAGGAAGACCAAAGAAAATTGATGCATTTGAATTACAGTGCTGGAGAAGAATACTGAAAAGTACCCGGGGGGCTGAGCCCTGGTGGCGTATTGGTTGAGTGTGGGACTGCGGCCCACTGGGTTGACAGTTCAAATCCAGCAGCAGCTCTCCAGGAGCAAGGCAGGGCCTCCTACTCCCACTAGAGGGCAATGATGGCCCCTCCCCCCCCAAAAAGTACCTTGGAATGATAAAAGGACAAACAGCACTGTATAGAAAATGGTAATGCCAGGGTGCTCCTGCAATGCAAGAATGGCAAGACTTCTACATACTTTGGGGATATTGTCAGGAGAAACCAGTCTCTGGATAAGGACATCAAGTTTGATAAAGTGGTTGAAGGTGGTTGAAAAGAAGGACTAATAAGGTGGCTAATCAAAGGGCAAATGGACTCTGGCATAGGAACAATTTTGAGGATGTTTGAAGGGCATTCGGTGTTTCCTTCTGTTGTGCATAGTATTGATATGGGTTGGAGCAGACTACTTGGAACTTAACAATGACAACAAAACTCCAGAAGTGTCGATTTGAAACCAGAGCTATGTAGAAAAAATATTTGTCAATATTCTATTATTTTTCTGAATTTTTAATATGCAGAAGAAGGATCAATGATTTTTGATGGTAGCCTTTTTCATAGTCTATTGCTCAGTACCATGCTTGGCAATTTGGAATAAATGTCAGGAATTCACAACCTCCCGAACAGTCAAACTGGTTATCCCAATTGAGAAAGTACAGTAAATCACTTACAATATTGAGAAAGAAAGCTACATTTTCCGAAAGATATTAGAATTCTCAGCAGCCTTTATCTTGTGATATATATACACATATATATCCACATAATAAAAATATATATGTAATTCACATGTGTATGTAAAATAAACTATGAATAACATATATATGGGGTATATATCATCCCCACACTGCTCCCCAAATAAAAACCCAAACAACTGTGCTGGACAGAGTAGAGTTGTCATTCTTTTTCTTTTTTTAAAAAATTTTTGGGGAGGTCTTACAGCTCTTATCACAAACCATCCATCCATCCACTGTCAAGCACATTTGTACATTTGTTCTCATCATCATTTTCAAAACATTTTTCTACTTGAGCCCTTAGTATCAGCCTATCACTTTTTCCTTTTCTCCCCTTCAATCATGAACCCTTGATAATTCAGAAATTCCTATTATAATATACAATAGTAATACACATTCACCATGCATACTCCCCCCCTTTGGCAAGTATCCAGCAACTCTCTTTGCATTAGTGCACCCAGTGATATCACCTGAGAAGTTTCTCTCTAGCCACAGTGAATTTTTTTGTAAAATTAGTTTTGCGCAAGCTTCGTCTTTTTTTTTTTTTTAATGAGCGTCAATTTAAGAGAATAGTGTACATCTGTTAAACTTTGTTTCCTGCTTGGGAAAAATGTCATAGAAACTGTTGTGATGTTGAACACAGATTGTAAGGATAGCACTACGGGAAAAACTCAAGTGTATGATTTTTTTTTGTTCCAAAAAAAGGTGAAATATTGATTGATGACAAACCTTGCTCTGGACATTCATTAACCTCCCAAAGGGATGGAAATGTTGACTGGTATTGCTTTTGGAGTTCATTCCACCATGTCAGATTGTAAATTAAGTTTTCTCGTTAGAAGTTTTTAAAAGCTTGCTAAACAGTGTGACTCAAAAAAGTCTTGATTTGTGGCAGACAGAGGGCGAATTATGCCACCACACCAATGTACCTGCTCACACAGCCAACTCATTGTGCACCTTAACCACCTGACTTCAACTACGTAACTTCTTTTTGTTTCAAAGAATGAAGAGGGACAAGAAAGGACAGCAATTTTGATGGAAAAAAGGTGAAGAAAAAATGAGAAGAAAAAAATTCATCTAAACGGATGAGTTTGCAATATGTTTCCAATAATGGAACTGCAGATTTGACAAAAGTATTAAGTATAATTGAGAGTATTTTGAAGATGAGATAATAATTTTTGCAATCTATTTATATTATAATATATTAAAATATATAAATTATATCTAAATATATATAAATCAATACAAATTTAAAACTTCCAGTTTGGGGGTGGGGACATTATATACGTACCTCTGAATAGAAAAACATTACTATATGTTTCTTTGGTCACTATTTGTTTTTCATTTAAATTGAACTGATATCTGAAATTCTTCACCAATACCCTGTTGACCTCCAGGTGTCTTTTAAGTCTCAGTGAGAGTGTCTTCTCAAACAGAATTGATTGTTTCAGAGCTATGAGACTGGCATTCTTAAATATTATAGTCCTTTTTTAGCATTCTGTTAGAGAATAATTGTGTATTATATTTATATAAGTAGCTTTTTCCAAATGTTTCAATATATGTATCTTGAGAATCAGTATATCACATTTTATAACACTTTATACAAATTGAAAGCTAAACTGCAATGTAGAAAATATTTTCTTTCATTACAATCCAGATTGTAGATTCTTTGCAGAAAGTCGACTCTTCCTTTGCATCCCAATATCCTAGATACTAATTGTAGACATAGGAAAAGGATGAGGGAGATATACTTAATATTTGATAACATTGACTTACATTTTTGTTTCTTTTACTTGACTAGACCCAGGATTAAACTAAAATTAAGATTTTTAAAAAATATTTCTGAGGATCTGTGCTTCTTATAATATCCAAGATAATGTCAAAGTTCTGCTTAAGGACACAGCATTGATAGATATCAAGGGACGTTTAATGTATGATCTGCTATGAACAGTGTAAGGTAGCTCATGTTTTGTCTCTCCTTTACTCAGCAAAGGTATTTCTGTGTCATAGGGTCACTCTGCTCCCACTCGTGTTCGGTTTCACCACACTGCCTTCCCTAATGGCTGTAGGTATTTAAAGGCCCCAGCAGCGGGTGCAACCTCTGCATCATCTCAGCACTTGTCGTCTGTTTCTTTGTGTGTGTTTTTAATCGGGCTATCACTTGGGGTCTAAGACCATGTTTCATTCAGACAAAGGCATAGTTTGCTTTGGGAAAAGTAAGCAAGGGTGAGTCCCTTCTATGATGTACTGTTGAAAAGTCATCAGAAGGTACCAGTCCCTACAGATATGCCTCACCCTGAATGGGAAATTGCAGGTCAGTGGGCCCAGGAAGGCTCTCCTTGAGGGGGGCGGATGATGGTGGGGAAGCTCAGGGAGGGGCTCAGACATGGGCATGGTGGCGTGGATGGCACTGCGCCAGGCGGTACTTTGCTCAGTCTTACACAAGGTCACTCAGGATTTAAGTGTATTTGAGAGCAGCTAAGAATAATTCCATCTTATAATTCTTAAACTTCAGCATTCCTCAAGAGCCTGAGAAGGGCTGCTTAAAAACAGCTTGCTGGGCTACACTTCAAAAGATCCTGACTCAGCATTTTGGGGATAGTCTGAGCATTTGCAATTCTAAGAGGTTATCAGGTTACTGGGCTGCGGCTTGTTCAGGAAACAGACTTTAAAAACTACATATAGTAATCCCTTTGTCCTCTAGGAAAGCAGACTCATCTTAAAATTGGAATTTGGTTATCAGATATCCTTGTTATAAGATACACAGCAATGGCCTCCAATTTTCTATTGGTGGGGGTAGGGGTGGGGAATCCAAATTCCTTGGAATGTAGTTTAAATTCCCTTCCACAACATTTCATTTTTTGTGTTTTATCTCACACGATTTATCTCTTACTGTTTCTTGACACTTTTGCCTTGGCAGATTGTATGTATTTTGTTGATGTTGCCCATATATGGTAAGCGTTTGAATTAAAGATAATAATAGTAATACTAATTTAATAAAAAAAAAAAACCTGGGTGGTATAACGGTTGCTTTGTGCTGCAATTCACAAGGTCTAGAGTTTTAAACTACTGGCCATTCTGTGAGCTACAACAGGGTTTTCTAATATGGTAAACAGTAACAGTCTCCAAAACGCATATGCACAATTCCACCCTACTTCATAGGTCACTATGAGTTAGTATCTACTCAGTGGTAGTGAGTTTGGGGGTTTCTTAGTGTTTGGGCCGGGATCGGATCGGGCAGCCCCCTCCACCAGGCAGCCTCTCAACCTGGCACGTGCAAGCACCCCTTTGCACTAGCCTCATAAGAGAAGGAGATGAACAACCTGCTGAACTCTGTAAACCCTTCCTCTGGCATCTGACAGAAACCTCTTCCCTCAGTGTTCCAGAAATCACGTCTGCAAAAGACAACATATGCTCAGAAACATATCCCGACTCAGACCCTGCAGCTGCACCATCAGAAAGATTCATTCCCCTTATCGGTACATGTGTCCTTCGCTCAAGCCCTTTATATGGCCCACCGCTTCACTGCCAGGCGAGGCTTCCCTGGCCTAACTCTCAAGCCTCTGATGCTCCTGTCTCCCTTTCTCTGCTGTCTCTTCCCTTCCCCGAAGTCCTTCCCTACCTCCAATAAAGCCTATATTTATCTTTCATCCCTAACTGAGGCCTATCTTCCCCCCTGCGGCTATGTCGCAACCTCTCACTGAATTTATTCATTTAATACATGGTTTATATGTCTGAAAAATGACTTCTCTTGCCCAAACCTTAAGCATCGATACAAAGGTGAGACCGAGACATTGAGAGACAGGCAGTAGAAACTGACAGGGCAAGGGAGAGTACAAACAGAAATAGCTTCATTAGTGGGGGAAGCTCCCGGACGAGGTTTCGTGTACACCACCAACTCAGGGAAGGTGTGATCCAGGGAACTTTTTAAGGAGGGGTGGAATGTGTGGAAATTAGACCTAGAATTGCCAGTTGACTCCTGGAAGCTTTCAGTGAAAGCCGATCCTCTGGTCTCACTGATTATTCTATCTGGCATTGACCTCCAGGACAGGCACGGACACGGGCTCCTGACCTGCATCAGCCTAGCCCACACAATTGTGAAGACAAATGCGATTCATGGACTTTTTCACTGTCACCCTGTTTCCTTGACCGCTTTAAGGATTCCTCCCACCCTTTAGCTCATTGCTGCAACATCAGCGTCTGTGACACAAGGGAGTTATTTCTAAGAAAAAACGCAAATAATCAATGTTCTTGTTTTCGAAGAACCGAGTGCCATGACTTTACACTGAATTGCAACCTGCATTTCAAAATCAAATGAGTTATCATAAGAAAAATATTAACAGCAATTTGCTACACTCAAAATTCCAAGCCATACCTTTGACTGACCCATGTATCTAAATACAGATAGAATGTTTATCACGTAGAAGATACTATAAATTCTCACTAAACATGACATACACGTATAACCCAAACCAAACCTACTGCCAAGTGTACTCCTCATGTGTCCAGTTCAAAACTACCAGCCTGCCTGCAGGAAAGCAACAGAGTTGCTGTCTCAGAAACTCACTTGAGTGTGTCCTACAGGGTCACGATGAGTCGGCGTGGACTGACTTGAAGGCAGGGAAGATGGTTTGGTTTTGAGTTAAGCTTCTGTATGATTCCTATTGGTGTAATGGTTAAGAACGTGAGGGCTCACTGAAACTTCTGCAGTTCGAACTGGGAGCCACCCGGTCAAATGTGGCCATCTACTCGTGTCAACAAGTCTAGCCTGGAAACCCTGGAGGGCATTTCTGCTGGGCTGCGCAGGGTGGCTGTGTGCTGATGTCAGAACAAGGACCAAGGTGTCCACTGGGAATGCTCCAAAAGTCAGCCTCTGAGCCAGGAAAGGGCCATAGACCTGGGTGGGCCCCAATCTGGGCCAGGTGGTTCTGCCAATGGGATCAACCAGGGCTGTTGATCACACCTCTCAGCGGAGGGTCTTAAAAAGCCAGAACTGAAGCCCCTTGTTCTCAGGCTGCTCTCCTGCCCGTGGTGCAATATTCCCTCTGGCCTTGGGACTCTATGTGCAGGGGTGAAGTGCCCTGGGCTGGCCTGTGTAGAACCCAAAATGTCTCCCCATCCTTTATATAACTCACTTGAATCACAAAGCAAGCTTCAGGGGGAATTCTTTCTTTCTTTTTAACAATTTTATTGGGGGAATTATTTCTTGTGTGAAGCCAAGAACCAAACTTTTTTCTACCTGAGACACAGAATGTCTACTCTTTTTTGTTTTGGGGGTATCACTGCCCTCTGGTGGTGGGAGTAGGAGGCTCAGCCTTGCTGCTGGATTTGAAACTCCAACCCAGTGGGCCTCAGTTCTGCACACAACCACTACGCCACCGCGGCTCAGCTCCAGAGTCTGTACTCTTTAAGATAAACTTGTTGCCAGGCGTTAAGGATCCCTAGCAACTGCCTGTGGGTTTCCATGACTGGTTTCTCAAGCAGAAAGCTTGTTAGGTAGTGAGAATCAGGGACGGGGTCCGCCTGTTCCATGTTTGAAGGACCATGCGCGGCTTCAGCCCGCTTTGAAGACTGAGGGCCATGTGCCAATCAGAGCCCACACCAGATGGGCCATACACCTGGGTGGAGCCCAAACTAGCTCTGGTGGACTTAATTCAGCCATGGGGTCACAGACTCCAAGTACAGGGACCTGGAGGCAGCCAACCCTTGCATTCTCTGCCATCGGCTTGGTTGTTCCATGTCTCTGGTGTGGGTGCACAGACCCACGAGGTGGCCAGGTTTCAGTGACTGCAAAACCTGAAACTAATTCTGTCCTTTACAAAAACTCACTTGGATCACAAACCAGGCTTTGGTGTGAATTCTCTCTCTTGTGAAGCCAAGAATAGAGGTATTACCCACCTGGTAACAATCCCAGTTTTTATTCCTAAAGTTTCTCCTGAGGAGCAATTGGGAGTTAGAAAGTGGCAACCAGGAGGTTCACAGTCCAAAGTTAACCACTACACAGCCAGGGCTCCTTGTTTAATACATTAGAAAGTATGATGTGCCTAAGGAAGACAGTTGACAAACTATATTCAGTAGAGGGATTGTGCTTCATTTGAAAGGGGAAGGGCAAAGATTTTAAATGGAAATAGGAAGTTTTATGACCTTAGACCCCTTGTCATTATACAATGCAGTATAACCCAGTATTGTTATGGGTTCTAGTAAATGAATACCACTCCAATGTTCAATTCAATTTTGTAAAGTCATTATTTCATCATGGTAGGCCAGACATCATAGGGGGACCTTTAAAAAGGTGTGGGCTACCATACTGCAGTCAGGTTGATGTTTGGCCAAGACTTTGATAGCATTTAGGAAGTAGGCAGAATACAGAAAGGAAATAAAGTTAAAAATTCATATATCACTCAGTAAGTGGTATGAACAGAAGTAAAATAAGAGTATGTATCTAGGTAAAGTGCTATTTTATGTGATCCAGTCTTTGTGGTTTGGAGAGTGGCTTAATGCTTCTGTCAGGTCTGGAGAGGAATCCTTTAACAAGAAATGGCCTGAGGGCATGACAAATCTGGTTCCCACTGTGATCATACAGCAGATTACCTTGTGCCTTGCCAGGCCAGTCAGAGCGGTTAGGAGACCTTTGGGTGCAAGAAAGTTTTTGTGATGTTTCACTTAGTCATTAGGTCAATTAAAGGAATGGGGTGACCTTTTGTGGTGATTTGACTCTGCCAAGACATTTAACAGTGTGGATCATGATGTTATCCTTCGTGGCCAGGAGGAAAAGTTGTGTCTTATATACTTTGGAGGTGTGGTCAAGAGACACCAGTACCTAGAGAAGGTCATCATGTTTGGTCAAGTGGAGAAAGAAAAGCATAAAAGAGGACTCCCTCAAAAAGTTGCCCTGGCACAATGGCTGCCACAATGGGCTCCCGGTTAGGAAGAATTACAGAAATGGCCAGGGAATGGCAGGGTTCCATTCTGCTTTGCACAGGGGCTGAAGACACCTGAAAACATACATGTAATGAAAGATAACATTCGCAGTTTGTAAACAAGCAACGTTCATAGGTTTAAGTCCTAATATGTACCTTCAAATTTATCTTAAATTGTTACAAGTGAACATTGCTCGTTGAAGTCCTGGTGGAGGCTAGAGGAAGCACCAGGTTCCAATGTACCAGACATCCGAATCTATCTAAAGATTTTATGTGTACATGTATCTGAATATCATCAACTCACAGATAAAGAAACTAGTTATATCTTCAAATTCAATCAGCTAATAATGAGCCAGACTTGTATTCAGACTTTGACTTATATAACTCCACATGCCAAATTTTTATCCACTGTGCAATAAATTCTTCATGTATTAATTTGCAGTGCAGAAATACACATAACCCAAAATCAGAATGTTGATCTTATAACAAATGCAGTACTTATCATTTCTATTGGAAAATTGAGAAAAAGGTAAACTTTATCCTTTAAAAGTAAATATTTTATACTAACATAAGTTATATGTAGAGATCAGGAATTTAATAAAATAATATCTGTTATAAGACACATAAAATATTAAAAAGAAAAATTGAAATCCATTTTTATGTAAATTGCCTACTAGACGTTTCATTTTTTTCCCCTTTAAAATTTTCTCTTAAAACATTATTGGACATAACTCAAAGTTTTCAGGATATGCTATAAGCTAATAATATGATAAAATTTTTTGAAGACCCAAACGGTGCTATATTATAAAATTGTTTAATAGGAGACTGCATTACTTGTAAGAAATAATATAGAGAAAAGTGAGATTCTAATGGCTGTGCCTGCTTCAGGGTGGGAGGTGATCAGATGAAGATGAATGACATGCCCGCAGGTAATGAGAGCCACTGACATGCCACCCTTTCATTTGCATGAGGGAGGTCTCAGCGGACAGGAATTGCCATTGAGAAGTATTGGTTTCTGCAGCGTCTTGTTACGAGGAATATGAGATCTCAGCCCTGGCTGTAGTGAAAAGAGCAATTATGAAGCCCTCTACTGAGGGCCTGTTGCATTCCTTCAGTTATTTTTGTCATCAGCTCTGTATTCTAGATTTTGAGCAAATAACCTCTCCCTTCCTTGTCAATACTTAAGCAGTTCTTAGCTTTTAAAAAATACCCTTTATTTGCATGAATTGTATCTTTGCTCTTGGCAAAATGACATTTTAATACATTGGGTCAATTCTTCCGAATTGGGGCAGTTCTACAGAACCTTAATTTGTGATATAAGATAAAATGTGACAAGTAATTAGGGATTTACAGAAAACTAAAGGGCAGATCATCATTTAAATTATGGAACTTCTATGAACAGCAAATACATGACAAGGGGGTGGGGTGGAGTGAGGAATGGGATGAAAATGACTGTATAAGTCTGTTTTCAATGACTCTCCACTAGCTTGCAGATGGAGTCGATTAATTCGTTATCTAATTTAGCTTTTGTAAAAAAAAATATATAGTATTGATCAGCAATAACTGCATGTACATAAGCTAAGAATTTGACTAATATCACACGATTTGGGGATGGGAAGGTGATGATTCAAAACAAGGTCCTCTTTATTTCAAAGCCTGCAACTTCTACTAATATGTTAATGGATTTTCCAAATAGACACTGAGGTGTATTATGATTATGTATGCCGCCAAAAGGAAAAAAAAAGGCACAGACATCTGCTAGCAGGTTTTAGGTGCTCAAAAGGCCCCATGTTTTCAGGACTCCAATGTCCTCTGGCACAAATTTCTAACACAAAGCCAATCTCCTTTCAAAGCTAGAGACTTTTTACTTCACCCTCTCTCCACTTTGAGTCCTGGGAAAAGTCTGGTGTCGAGTAGTAGTTTTCATTCCTACATATAAAGCTTTTCTTCTTTTTTTTCTTCCTGTCTAGGGCCTACTGTCACAGCATGAAATGAATGTGCTGAAGCAGTAACTTCATGGTGGCCCAGAAATCTCAAAGATCTTATGAATGTAACTTCCAAAGGTGCCAAATTTGCTTTAAGGCACGAGACAATCTGATTCATAGCTATTAGTTGAAGACAGAAACTTTTTGAGAGAACCAACAACATTTAAACTTCTCCAATATCACTCATGGAAGAAATAGAATAATATAGTTCTCCTAAGAGAAGGATCACTCTTATTTCATTTATATGGCTCTACAAAGCCTGCTAAGGAAGGCTGTTCTTGGTTCACTTTATTTCAGTTGGATTGTCCTTTCTCTCTGTTTGTGAGGTGAAGTAAGTGAAGTATATAAGGAAATCTTTGGAGAATTTTGTCAACAGGTAATAATCCATGTTTGAGCCTAGAAAGAAGTAAACCCATGCACCTGGAAAAACTTTCATAGAATCATGGGTAATTTGTTGGAGATTGGTCAGCCCCTAAATTGTGACTAAGTAAGACAATGGACTCCATATAGTCTCAAATGAGAATTGAATGGAAATCTGAACCATACAGAGGTTGAGACCTTTTCCTAGCCCTGAGTTGCAAGTTTTGTGTCTCCTACAATGATCCATTTGAGCAGTTGTAGCTGAGCAAGAAGTAACAGTTCAGTCGCATGGACTATGTCATAGTAGTAAGCAGGAATTGAGATCAAGACAAAATCTATAATTGGGAAAAATTAATAGTTGATCAAGTTAGGATCAATAAAAGGAACAAAATAATCATGTTTCTTTTGAGATAGTGTGAAGATTGTATGCAATGTATGTTGTTTTCATGACAACTACATTTAGGAGCAAAGTGTTGTACTGTTTCTCCAGAGAGCCCCACAATTTACTTGCACTTTCCTTTCAATGGCTAAAAACACGAGCTCGTTTGAGCTCAGGAGGCTGTCTGTGCATTCCAGAAGAATTGAAAAATCATTTGAGTATCCACACGTACCTTTCTAACACCATGATTTCCTTTCCAATTCTTAACAGTGAGAAGGAATTAGCAATTAGTGGTGTCATTTTACTTACCACTCTACATTGAAGTTGATATGAAAACTGACTTTGAAAAATAATTACTAGTTTTCAGCACTATTTTGTTAACATTTATACTAAAAGCAGAATATTCTAGATACAATAGTTACATTGACTGCACAAAAAATAACATTTATATGAGATTACTGTGTAATCTAATGTGATAAGAAAATCAAATAGTTTTTAGACTGAACTGGAGACAATGTTGGGGATTGACAAGATGTCCTTCCAATATTTACATTTTCTGTGAACAAAGGGTCATCTTTAGAACAAAGGCCAAACACTCAGATGATGCTCAGAAGTGGATCATTAACCATAAAATAAATCCAAAATCAATCTTTGAGTTTTATAAATGATGATAGACATATTAGTTACAATGTGAGAAAAGATCATGCATCTCCCCCCCCCAAATTTGTGAATCCCAGCCTTAGTTTTGGTATGTAAATGAGAATAGATAAGGTGCTCTGATGACCATGGGCCATACCTCACCGTTGTATAAGAGGAGATGGTGATACCAAGATGAAGCTTTTCTTTGACACTAGAAACACTGAGTCCTAAAGCAAAATATTAAATGGTTTTGAGGACATTGGCTCTCTTACCATACTGCATACAAGCCTCCTCATGAAGTCATGACATATAAGTTTACTTATTTAATTAAATTATATTTTTTCATATATGAGCCATATGGACATGATTCTAATTTTACTAAGAAGCAGGATGCAAGTGATACAATCAAAATAATTTGAGCATGCATTATTATGGATGTATTATGGTTGAAATTCTAATATAGCAAAAGACAGATTGTTTTAATATAAAGCTATTATGGAAAATAAGAAAATAGTCCAATATTGTTAATTGTATAATTCATTTTATCCTTTATTATTTGAATATGCCTTTCCAGACCATTAGGTTTATAAAAACAATGAGACTCATCCAGCACTGCCTAAGAAAGTATACTGCCTTCCCCCCGAGTAGCCTATTAGGAATATAAGTTGCTATTGGGGAGTGCATACAACAGGCTCAATTTCAACCTGTCTTAGATGAAATAAGTTTAAAGAGAAATAAAAATGCAAGTATTTACCATATGTTATCTGCACAATACTGTGAGTATAATGACTAATGATGATTACTTATGATTTCTAGAGCATGTTTCTGTAACTATTGCAAGGCGTATTCTACAAGGCCACACGTATTCAGGGGTTGTCTGGCTAGCTATTCGGGGGAATTTCAGAGCTCTAGAAATTTGAGATGACCTGGGAATTTTGTCAAATTAGCCTGGCAACTATGGCTTACTGAATAAAAGGCCAATGACAAAACTCAGAGGGCTATCAGAAAATTAGATAATTCTGACTACTGCTTCCAAATAGATTTCTCAGGGCCAACATGTCACAGCTCCTCTTGAAATCTGATTCTAGAACTAAATCACATCATCCTTAAAGTTCTTTTCTGTTTTTTAACTGAAATTTATATTACTGTAGATTCATATTTCTTCTTTCTGTCTTCTAAAGGACTACAAAACACCAGCTGCTCTTCCTGTTTCCAGTTTGTCTCTTCTCCAATTTAATTAATGATTAGGGGTGTCTTTCATAATCACCATTTTCAGCATAGCAGGATTTGTCTGAGTAGCCATAAGCACTTCCTGGGGAAATCTGTATTAAACTCCAAATTCTTCACCATCTTCTCTCTGTAAATATTCTTTCATCTCATTTCTCAATACACTGAAACTTCTACCTGCATTCAGCTAAACTCCCCGACTTCGCTTGACAAAACCACACAGTGAGAGAAAATTAAAGAAAAAAAACCTCATGCAATTATCACAACAAAAGATCTTGTCTCCTCATTTATATAGTCTTTTCTCATCATCACTTCAAATTCACTTTTTCATAAAAAAAGTTTTATTCAGGTTTATTCATTGTCCATTCACATCTTATTATATACTTATAGAAGCTTGTTAATATAGCCAAAATTATTTTTGAAACCATATAATAAACTGTGGTTGTTCATTTTCATAATGAGTTTTTCAAGAACTGTTTTCTATAAAAGGCATATTTACAATCCTAAGGCTATACAAATTGTCTATCCAATATAAAATAATTTTCTATCCTTTCTTAATCATAAAAACATGGATTTTACATTTCTAATATATAAATGATAACTATATAATACAGTTAATCCTTTGAATTGACACACTTCACTAAGGTATGGATACATTAGGAACTATTACTTGCTATGAAAAAATTAAAAGAGTAGAAGTTAGAACTCCACATATTTGTACATTTCTTTGAATGTACTAATCTGTCTATACTACAGCCAAAATGTTTACTTAATATTTCTTTCTTTCTAGTCAAATTAAAAATTCTGAGAATAGAGTAACAAAAAGGATGGTAATGAACTCTTGTTCATTATAGCTATTAGGGAACAAGCAGTTAGATTATAAAGCATAGGTGTTCCTAGGCTTTCAAATGAACATGTTAGAAACTATGGAAATAAAGAATATACTAGAGTTTTCCTTCCCTGAAAAATTTATTGTGGAGATGAAAGTTGAAGGCCAAGTAGGAAAACAAATTAGATAGTGTAAAGTGGAATCAGAAAAATTTGACAGCAAATTTCTTAGTAGTTTGTGCAAAGACTCCCAGATAAAGAAAATCAGAGCATGCACTAGACATAAATTAGCACAAATTTCAGAATTGCAGAAAAGTAGGTGGAAGGCCTAAAGTAAAGCTGGAGATATAAACTGGAGTCTTTCTTGTAGGTCAAGTCAATATAAATGCAAAAAATACTTGGGCGAAGAAAGGTGGCATGGCTTTATTTTCAATTGAGTCCTAAGAAGACTGAGTTAGTCCGGGTAGACTAGAGGAACAAATTTCAGAGACACGCATAAAGGTATAAGGAAAGGGTTTATATACAGAAGAAATGTGACCCTAAGAAGGCATCTCAATCCAGTCCAGTGCAAAGTCATAAGTCCAATAATAATCCATATGCCCTAAATCAGTCTACAAAGTCTGCTTCCGACTCAGGAAGTCACAGGTCAGTGGGTGCAGAATTCTGGCGCTGGCAGGGCTGCCATTGCTCCTCGCTTCCAGTGCTCAGGTCCATCAACAGCATGCCACTCCAGCTTCAGAGGTCTGTCTTCATCAGGGCTAAGTCATGTGGTCTCTCCACCGACTGCTGGAGTCTCCCAGCCACCGCCATTCTGTGTTGCCTGTGGTTAATCATCTCTCAAATTAAACTTCCAACAACTGGGGAAGATAGCTTTTCATCTTCACAAGGGAAATATCACGAGAGATTTCCCTGGAGTCTCAGGTGAAAGCCATGCCCACACAGAGGCCTCCTCAGCTACTCAATGGCTTTCTCCTGAATAACAGGCCAGACTCCACTCCTACATTTCAATGATAAAATTAACATAAGCACATGACTGCCACAAAGACAAAGTAAAGAACTGGTTGTGATAGAATGGTGAATTGTTGGATGATGCTAAGATGATGACTGATTAGCCAGAGGCTATGGGGAACAGGGTCATTAGGTGAATGCAATTGTCTTGGGAAAAGGAGTGGCTTTTGGTAATTGTGGTAGAGTGACGAGGAGAAGACTAGCCTGCCAGTCAGGTTACAGCCTGATGATGCTTCCTGGAGGATGTGACTTTCTCATGAGGGTTCAGGGAACTTCCTCTCTTTCTTCCTGTAGGAGGGCCATGCACTGGGGTTCACCTTCCGATTGGAGCCATGTAGAAATCCACACCAGCCTTGGGAGGCATTCATTACCACTGGATCCACAAGGCTTTTCACCCACCAGCCTGTGATTTTCTTGCATTTATCAGCATTGCATATGGCTGAATGAGTCTGAAGAGAAATTTATGGACTAATATCAGACATATGGACAAATATCATACTTGTGAACTTGATCTGGACTGGGCTGGTATGTTTCCTCAATGTACAATTTCCCTTTGATATAAAGCTTTCTCTTACACATATTTGTGTGTTCCTGTATTTTTTTTTTTCTCCAGTCAAGTCATCCTAAAACAGTAATGGTGCTGGGTCACCCTGAAGCACTAACAGAGGAGATGAATCTATTTGTTCCTGTAATGGATTATAACCTAGGGAACCCTATTTAAGGTTACTATGAGTAAGAATGGGCTCATTGGTAGTAGATTTGGGGGGTATGTGTCGAGAGGGGGTTCAGTTTGTGTTAAAAAAGGGGGAATCAATTACTAATCAGAAGGTTGGTGATTCAAATCTACCTAGAGGCAGCATAGAAGAAAAACCTGGTATTCTCCTTTTTAGAGACCACCAAAACAAAAAGCAAACTGACCAATAAAGACCACAGAGGGCCGAATAGAATGTCTCCATGGGTTTACAAAGCTGTGAATCTGTAAGAAAGCTGATTGCCATATCTCTAGCCCAAGGACTTGGGTGGAGGGTTTGGATCACAGACTTTTTGATTTGAAAATCAGCACTTTACTCCTGTGTCACTCGGCTTATGCAACCAGAGATCACAGTCATTCAAAAAAAATTCCATGGGACCCAGTTCTGTGACATACGTAGTATCAACATGAATTGGAATCAATTGAACAGGACCTAGCTTTGGTTTAGAGGATGAAATTGGACAAGTATGAGGTGGATATTGGAGCTATTCTTAATTAATAGGTAGGAAAAGTTAAGGAGAATGAGACATGAGTTTCTAATTGCTGACTTAAGCAACTAGGTAATTGCTAATGTCATTTACCAAGAGTGGAGAACTGGAAAAGGACCATTTTAGTGTGTGTAAGTTAAAGTTGATTTGTGGTTTGAGCATGCGGAATTTTTAGTGTACATGTTAAATCTATGTGCCAGTGTTGAGCTGAAAACTGAATACATTGATTGGAATTCAGATGAAATATTAGGCCTGGAATAAACCCTTAGGTATCTTTGGTATCAAGATGGTAAATATAGACATAGTACTGGTTTTTGAAAAAGTCTAAGGACCCTCTGACTCTTACACAGAGAAAATCTAAGAACAACCCTGAATACAGATTTTCCAGGGCTTCTCATTTACCATCAGCAAGTGTCAAAGAAAAATGTAGCGCATGACCAGGATGAGAGAAAACCACGAGATAGTGTCCTAGAATCAAAAGAAATGAGGTGTTTTACAAAGAATGGAATAAATCAAGGGTCAAATGACAGTAAGGGAGCAAATAAAGTGACTACTGAAGTCAAATATTTGGCAATAGAAAGATCAGCAACCTGCTTAGCTAGAGTGTTCTCAATGGAATTGTAGAACAATCCAGAAACAAATAGTTTGAAATAAAGAACTTGAAATTAAAGCATTTGCAAAAAGTTTATAGACAAAAAAAAAAAAAAGCTTATAGACAAGATCTTAGCTGACAAAAATACCCTTAGGTTTAAGGGCTAATTTTTGAAGAATATGAGCATTTTCAAAATCGGTAGATGAGAATAGAAAGGAGTGAGTAGAAGAAGCTATGCACCTTAGAGGAAGAGGAGTCACAGACGAGACCGAGTTCCTGAGAGTGTGGAAGAGAGCAGGAGTCAAAAGTTAACTTGTGGTGATATATTAGGCTGGACAAAAGAAAGATGAAAACAAATGGTTAAAGAACTTAGAAAATTTCATTTTTAATCTTCAATTTATGTAATTGTTGTAAATAATTAAATAAAATCTGATTTCAGACCTGTGGGTTATAAAGAACAAGTATGATGATTATTTCATGTTTTAAAAATATATTTCATTACTATAAGTGTTTCCATTGTTGAAATGGAAATTTTCTTTTGATGGTGAAGTAATTAATACAATAGTATCTTATTTTTAATGAAACTTCTCATTTATATCACATCCAGTAACTATTACTGAACATTAAACAAGGTTACTATACAAGAAGATCGATGTAGTCATTTTCCTATATTTCTTTCTATTTTTAGCATCCCACATACTTATCTGTTACCAAATTAATTCTTATAGTAGATGCTTGTTGAGCAACTGCTATACTATATATCCTTCTATTAAACTGGAAAACCTTCAGAGACACTGAGGAAATGGTCGTTATTTTTATGTTCATTAAATAGTATACAAGTAGGCCTGGGTTAACATTTGGTTACTAACCAGAGGTGAAAGTCTTCCAAGCCCTGTGGAGGAGTTCTACTCTCTTCTCGAGCACAGCAGTGACTTAAGTTTGAGTTTAGTAAACAATACTTAGTAAATCAATACCTCTTTGCTAAATTGAAAATGAGCAACAACAAAAGAGGCATCACAATGGGATGAAAAAGAATAGAAGAAAGGAATGCAAAAATATAACTATCTGTTATACATATATTTACAACAATGAGAAAAAATAAAATAAAATATTGGAATGTTTATGATATATTCTATACAAGTGTTGAGGATTGGAAATAATTATTAAATCAGTGATTAGAACGACTTGTTAATGGAGACAGGATTTTAAGAAGCTTACTGGGTCTGCAGACCAAACTAAGGAAAGGAATAAATGACAGAAAAATTATACATCATTAAGTTTTTTTCTACTATTAAAATGTATCTTAAAACAAAACTTACAAAGGACCAATAATAGTTTATAGAACTATAACTAAACATTAGGAATGCCTACCGTATGACTATTTTAGCTTTAACATCATTTTTTTTACTAAGACTGGGAAAAATGCTTTTGAGCAAAAAATATTTTAAATGAATGGACAGTTGATTAAGAAAAGTGAACAGGTTGGAAAAATGGCTTGAGAAAACAAAGCAAACTATTATAATGTAACATTCAAAGACAGCGTTAAAAAAGCAAAAATTAAAAACTATTGGGACATTTCTCAGGTTGAGAGAACTGGAGAAAAAATCAATTTTGAGTTGCAATAGTGAAAGATTCTTTGTGCAAAACATTAAATAACACAAGAAGCATCAAAAGAAACAGAGAAACATACATAGGGTCACTCTATCAAAAAGATTTAGTCATCATTTGACAGCTATCAAGAAGCAATAATGTTGAAGGAAAATTTTCATCCTTCATTGTAGATATTGGTAAAAAAATGAGACTTTAGGAATTGGTGGAATATCAATTAAGCTGTTTCAACAGAAACATGTAATGCTAGAAGCATTCCTATTAGGAATTTCTGAAAGACTACCTGACCAATTGACCAGAAGAATGGACATCAATATCCTTTCTTACTGGATGTGGATATTAATGAACAATATTATTAGCATCATACATATGTTTAAAAATAGTTGGAGTGGCACCTCAGCAGGAAAAGCCTAGAAATGAACGCTTTGTTCAGAAGAGGACATGGAATAAGGACTTTAATTGTTGATATTAGATGAGTCTTACCTCAACTCAGTGAATTCAAACAAAATGTTTCTCTGTGTTTTATTGGTTATATAAGCATGCTCATGACATTTTTATAGATAACAATGAGTGGAATGGAAATTCAGGAGCACCTAACTGTTCTCAAGTAGAATCTGTATAAGAACTGATCACTCAAATAGAATAAGAGGACACGGGCTAGTGTACATTCCAAAAATTAATATGCAAGCCAGGGTCTTATCCTTTCATCACATTCATTCTATACCATGAGAAAATAATCAAGGAGATATATGCTATAAAGTGGCACACCACCTCCGAATTACAGGTACATCCACCCCAACCTGATCTATGAGGATGATGCAACCTTGGTTGCTGAAAGCCAAAAAGATGAGAACTTCCTGGTGCAGATCAAAGTCTGGAACTTTCATTATGAATTAAACCTCAGCATGAAGAAAACAAAAGCCCTCATAAGGGGCAATTGTTGAGTCTCAGGACAGAGAAAAGACTGAAGTCAAAGACTCCATTCTATTTGGTTCCACAGTCAAAGTTCATTGAAACAGCCATCAAAAAGAACAATAAAAAGTTCTAGTGCATTATCATTGGTTCTCAAACTGTGGGTCGCGACCCATTTGGGGTTCGAATGCCCCTTTTCCCGAGGCTGCCTGATTCATCATTATAGTAAAATTACAATTGTGATGTAGCAACGAAAATAAAGTTATGGTTGAGGGACCACAACATGAGGAGCTTCTTGAGAGGGTGGTGGCTTCAGGAAGGTTGAGAAGCACTGCCTTAAACAAGCCTACGGGGGAAGGTTTCGTGAACATGTGAAAGAAAGCAAATATTTTTATTTTGAAGACTAAGGTATGTCTGACCCAGGCCCTGATTTTCAGTTATATCATATATTTGCAATACTGGGCAATGACTAACAAGACCAAAGGAAAAATGATGTCTTTGAAATATGGTGTTGATAGAGACTATTGAACCTACCCTGTAAGCTGCCACTAGTATAAACAAATTTATGTTAGAAGATACATTTGTGGGAACTCCATAGGAAATAAGCCTTTGCTGATCCTTCTCTATCCATATTTGAAGAACAGGGGAACGTGGGTTCTAAACAGAGTGCCTTGTAGAGATGAGTGTACAAGGTCCAAGGGTGAAATCTGACCAGCTGTAAAAACTCCGTTAATTGATTCCATTCACCCCAACCCCGCCGCAGCCCTGATGCATGCTGTATCTCATCTGTTTTTCTTGTTGTTGTTGGTTTTTTTTTTTTTGGGGGGGGGCATCACTGCCCTCAGGTGGTGGGAGTAGGAGGCCTAGCCCCACTGCTGGAATCGAACCACCATCCCAGTGGGCCGCAGTCCTGTGCACAACCACTACGCCACCGGGGCTCAGTCGTCTCACCTGTTTTTCAACATTTCCTGTACTTTTTTTTTTGTTTGTTCAAATTAGGGTTTATCTTTTCGGTGTTAGGTCGTTGTGGGGGGGCACTCCTCTTGAAGTTGTCATACTTTTTTTCAAATAATTGGTATATGAAAGCCCAAATTGAAGAAACTATAGGGAAAGTAAGGAGAATAAGGACTTCCGGTGGGGGTGGGGGGTGGTACAGTAGTGGTGGAGGGGAGGTGGGTAAACGGAGAGGATGTCAAGGAGTCCAGGAAGGAAAATTATTTTGGGAAACTAATTGTGGCAGCAATTATACAATACTGCTTGACATGATTGAAATATGGAATGATATATATGTATTAGCCCCCAATTAATAGTATTTTTTAATGTTAAAAAAAGAAAGAGAAAAAAAAAAAGAAAGAAAGAGAACTACAGGCAAAATACTTCTTAGAAGCAAGGGCAGTGCGATGTAGTTTCACTTGCCTTGGGCATGTTTTCAGGAAGGACCAGCACCTGTGGAAGGACTTCATGACTGGCAGAGTCAGAGAAAGTCAGAAAACCGTCAGTGAGATGGATAAATGTAGTGGTGGTAACCATTGCTCCAAGTCTGGCACCTATCATGAGGTTGGTGCATGACTGGACAGTGCTTTTCTGTTGTTGTTGTTGTTGTTGTTGCTGTTATATATAGTGCCTAATGAATTCTTAATATCTAGAAGAGAATGACAAGAATTGTACTTATTACCTTTGATTCGTGAATATGGAGAACCCCATGTCCACTATAATTTATATTTTGAAAATCAATGTAACTAGTAGCCTAAAATAGGAACTCTTTTAATTTCCTTTGCACTTCTTCCTAAGAATTTGGTATTCATGTTACTGTCTTTATTTAACTTTGATTCTTTTTAAATTAATGTGAAATTAAACTTTAGGTGAATTGACTGAGATATTTGATGCAGAACTACACAGGCTTGCTCTAGACTTTAGGTAAAAAGGCTGGAAACTTTTAGCGATGTTGGTAAGATTGATATAATGCAATTAGTTGGGAAATGTCACTGCAGACAGAAGACAAATGAGCAACATAATATTTCCTTTTCAAAGTGTCTGCTCAGGAAATGTCTTTGACTCAATGATCCTGTCAAATGAGGTAACATGCCAGTAAATTTCAGTGAAAAGAAAAACTAAATGCTATATTACTAGAAAAAACAAAGACAACAATATAATCATGTTGCCAACATGTTTATTTATATGCAACAAGGAAACCACATGGAATTGTTCAAAAGGCTTTCTTTGAAAAACACTATAGCACTACTTGATTGGAAAAAAAAAACCCTGATTTTGATATTTTTAAGACACTGTCCTTGATTATTACTCTTTTATTCATATTAGTTAGTTCCATTATGAAATAACTATTAATTTTCAAAGCAATTCCACTCTAGCTGAGAATGTGCTTGTGTGTTGGGTGGCACATGTTACTCTTAGAATGTTTGAGAATAACCATGGATGGTGAAGTAAGGTTTTCACTGTGGCAAAAAAAAATTGTAGCAATAGGGAAATTTGCAAAAGCAGAATTCATAAATGATGGCTACCAACTATCTTGATCATTGTTACTCCATGATGTACTGGGCATTTTATTAATTTATTTTTATTTTGTTTCTTAGTAGAATGAAAATGTAGTACTGTATCTATCTGGGTAACTGTTATGTTCCCAGCACCATCATCAGAACCATATTCAAAAGGTACTTGTTGAAGGAGTGAGTGAACATTATGTTGCATTTTGTTCTTACTATTTCGTATTAACTCACTTTTGAAATAGATGCAGAATAGACTTTTTAGCCTTAAAATTGATATGTCTGTATATCTTACATATTAAATTCTCAATTAATATCATCAATTACAAAAGTACTTGATTTACAATTATGTTAGTTAATAGGAAGAAAAAGTATTCAATAACCATTAAAGATAAAAATGTTGGTAGTTTCTACAACTTTTGAAATATAAAATTTAAATATGGAACTGTATAAGAAATAATTTGGCAGTTTTGTACATGATATGTTCACTTTATTATTTTTATAATAATTGGACAATAGTGGAAATTTAAATAAAAAAATGAAACCATTATAAAATGTATAATTGTGGGCTGAGCCTCGGTGGCGTAGTGGTTGTACGCGGACTGCAGCCCACTGGGATGGAGGTTCCAATCTGGCAGCAAGGCTGTACCTCCTACTCCCACCACCAGAGGGCAGTGATGCCTCAAAAAAATTTAAAAAACATATAATGGTTTTCATTTTTAAAAGACATCTCTTTGGAGACTTTTCTTGTTTTATTTTTCTTTTAAATCATTTTATTGGGGGCTCATACAACTCTCATCACAATCCATCCATCCATTCATTATGTCAATCGCATTTGTGCATTTGTTGCGTTCATGATTCTCAAAGCATAAACTTCCCATTTGAGCTCCTGGCATCAGCTCCTCATCCCCCCCCCCACCTCACTTCCTCTCTGTTCCCCACTCCTCACTGATACCTTATAAATCAATATCTTTCCATAACATGCTCTGATCGCTGCGGACACTTTTTTCTATCAGTCTCTCATTAATGGTGATTCGATTCTCATTGCAATGGTCTATCAAGTACTAAGAAGAGAGGGATTTAGGCTAATGCTTTTCACAATGGTTTTAAGCAAATGTGTGGCAATATTTAGGACAAGATAGTTCAATTGAATCATTGTACACAAGAGAATAGTTGATGTATTTACCTTATCCTTAATTAATGCACTGATCATGCTTTATCAGACACTAAAAATGATATCAAATTTTCCAAATAGTTTAGCTTAAAACTAAAATTATCATAACCTATTAGAAATAAAAGTCTACTGAAAACCAGGATACATAGATGAGGTGCAGTATATATATATTGCATCTCCATTTGAGGGGGTACCCAACGGGAAAAAAATGGAAAAATTCCCCCACTCAGTGGAGCTTTGGTCGTACACTTTTTCCCCACTAGGCAAGCATTGAGCAGTTCACTCTGTTAGTGCACCCAGTGGCATGAACTGGGAAGGTTCTCTCTGGTCACAGGGAATTTTTCATAACAGCAACTTTGTTCATGCTTTGCTTTTTGTGATGACCGATGTAAGACAACAACATATGGCTGTGAAATTTTGTGTCCAGCTTGGGAAAAATGTCTCAGAAACTGTTATAATGTTGAACAGAGCTTACAAGGAATGCTATAAGAAAAACTCAAGTGTACAAGTGGTTTTCTCATTTAAAAAAAGTGAAATGTTGATTGATGACAAACCTCATTCTGGACATCCATCATCTTCCCAAACTAATGAAAATGTTGACCAAATTTGTGCACTTGTGCACAAAGACTGATGCTGGGCTATCAGAGAGATGGGGGAAGTTTTCTGGACTCTCTTGGAGCTCTTAGTTCAGCAAATTTTAACAGAAGATTTGGAAATGAGAAGGATCCCTGCAAAATTTGTGCCATGGGTTATGACTGACCAGCAAAAATGACATCAACTAGAAACATGCTGTGCTTTGAAAGAACAGTTTCAAAGAGACCCAGACTTTTTCCCCAAGGCCATTACTACTTATGAGACATGACTATTCTTAGGACCATGAAGGCAAACAACAATCGAGGCAGTGGAAGATGCCATCTTCACTTCTTCCAAAGAAAGTTCCTCAAGTGAAGTCATAGAGCAAAACAGTATATATAATGTATATATATATAGTGTATTTAGAGTTCATTCCCCTAGGGCAGACTGTTAATCAAACTTTCTATTTAGAGGTTCTTAAAAATACATAATTTTGTGTGAAAAAAAAGCCGGATTTGTGGCAGAGAACTGATTCTGCCACTCTAACAATGCACCTGCTCACCCAGACATCTCAGGTCACCAACTTTTTGCAAACACACACACACACACACACACACAAAACAAACTCCAACCTTTGTTTGCTCCATGCACCTGACCTTGCTCCTTGTGACTTCTTTTGGTTTTGGTGAATGAAAAGGGACAAAAAAAAAAGACTGTGATTTGAAGATGTTGAAGTGGTGAAGAAAAAGACAAGGGAGGTGCTCTCAGCCATCCAAACAGATGAATTTGAAACATGTTTTCATGAAACAACTTCTATGGCAGCAGAAGTTGAGAATACAAATGACTGATTGAATTTTTACCTTGGGAAAAATGTCTGGGTCTTTTTGTAACTATTCTTTCAAAGCACAGCAAGTTTCCAGTTAATGTCATTGTTGCTGCTCAGTCATAATCCAAGGCACAAGTTTTGCAGGGATCCTTCTCATTTCCAAATCTTCTGTTAAAATTTGCTGAACTAAGAGCTCCAAGAGAGTCCAGAAAAAGTCTCCATTTTTTTGATAGTCCAGCATCAGTTTTTGTGCCCAAGTGCACAAATTTGGTCAACATTTTCATCATTTTGGGAAGTTGATGGATGTCCAGAATGAGGTTTGTCATCAATCAACTTTTCACTTTTTTTTAAATGAGAAAACCACTTGTACACTTGAGTTTTTCTTATACTATTCCTGTAAGCTCTGTTCAACATTACAACAGTTTCTGAGACATTTTTCCCAAGCAGGACACAAAATTTCATAGCCATATGTTGTTCTCTTACATCGGTCATCACAAAAAGCAAAGCCTGAACAAAGCTGCTATTATGAAAAATTCCCTGTGACCAAAGAGAGCCTTCCCAGTTCAAGCCACTGGGAAGATTTGACAAATGTATTAAATGTATTTTGAAAGTATTAAATGTATTAAGAGTATTTTGAAAGTGATAAGGTTGTTTTGTAAAAAAAAAATTAAATCTATAACTTTTTGGGGAAAAAAGTTCTATTTTTCTCTTTTGGCTATATATCTATGTCATCTATAGCTGTCTGTTTATCTCTATACATCAATTAGTATATTTTACATGGTGGATAAGAGTGGTTACAAACAATATAAAGTTTAAAACAATGTCATAACATAAAATTACTTCATAATATGATTTTTGATGATTAGAATTTTAGTTTATACTGAGAAATCAGATCTATTATATAATCTCTAAACTATTTCATTTAGTATGATTTTAATTAATTAAACATCTGATAATTAGACTATTTCTTTTACAGTTGATGAAAAATTATAGTATCCCAGTTTTATTGAGCTCATTGGTACAGATCTTTGAGAAAAATAAAGATAAACTTAATTGCCTAGATTATAAAATTACATTTCCATTGATTTATTGATGAAGAATTTAGAAATAATGTTAATTTAGTAATACTGAAATGAAAATAAAAATAGGAAGTTTAAATGAAGTAGGATAGTAATTATATATGTGTTAAATATAAATAACACATTTATATCCCTTATTCTTTCATATTTCTTCTCTTAATTCCTACAGTGGGCATGTAAGCCAATAATTTATTTCCATTTCTGTGGCTATGTGTTCTCCGTGTGATTCTAACTCATAGGTTCTGACTTGGAGCAACATAACATGCCAAATAAATGTGCCCCAGAAGTTTCATAGACTATTATCTTTATCAGAGCAGATCTCTGGGTCTTCTCTCCCAGGGTTTCTGGTAGATTAAAACCATGAAATATCCACTAGGCTAGTACTCATACACTTGACCACTGTGCTTTAAGACTTCTCATCTGTCTGAAAAGTAGGGGACAATTTTAGGCATCCACAGAAGCAATTCTATCTTCTGAAGACCTAGAACTGGTGAATTAATTAAAGAATCTTATAAAGACATGTACTTGGCTGAGTGCATCATAAGGAATTATAGATAACATTGCAACTAATGGGAATTCCAGAACACTGTCGCACATGCAGAACCTGTACCTAGGCAAAGATGCAGTCATTGAAATGGAAGAAAGTGATACTGTGTGGCTAAAAATGTGGAAGCCTGTTTTTCAACATCATAATCTGTATGCTGAATACATCCAAGAATCCGAAATATATGAATAAGAATACAGTATCAGAATTGATGGAAGATTCATTA
Source organism: Nesogale talazaci (assembly GCA_004026705.1). NCBI lineage: Eukaryota > Metazoa > Chordata > Mammalia > Afrosoricida > Tenrecidae > Nesogale > Nesogale talazaci. The sequence continues at coordinate 113,593 of PVJH01000710.1, read as the reverse complement.
AATTATTATATGCATATTTCACAGCCTGGCTGAAAGCCAAATGACTTGAAGTGCTAAGGTCTTAAAGATCAACAACTACAGCTTTTATTATGAATTTCCACTCAACATTAAAATACAACAAAAAAAAAACAAACCCACATAAGTGGATCAATAAGTAGAATGCCGGCAAACAGAATAGACTGAAGTTGTCAAGGTTATTATTTTACTTGGATCCATAAAAAACTACCATGGTTGCAGCAGTTGAGTACACAAATGACTTCTTGCCTTGGAAAAGTTTGCCCAAGACTTTAAAGTATTTAAGGGCAAAGGTGTTACTTTGAAGACTGCCTACATTTGATTCAAGTCATGGTATTTTTAATTGCAAATACAATTTAATTTGCAAATGCAAAGCAAATGTGAAACCTGGTCAAGGAATAAAGAAAACTAAAGATGAATTGATGACTGGAACGATGTTTTCCAGCATAGGAAACATATTGTGAACCTATTATGGGATTGGATCGTGTTTTGTTCCGTTATCTGTACTATCCCCATGCGTTGACACTGACAGGACAGAACAGGGACTTCTACCCTGTGCAATCGAGATGCACAGCAGCCTCCTGAAACACAAAAGGAGCCAAGAACAGGAGGACTATCATGGTAAACACCTTCACCTTGAAACCAAGCTCCGAAATATTCTGACACAGGATTGATGTGGAACAGAACTCTGAGACAGCTGGCCCAAAGCAGCAGCTCAGAAAAAACTGAAAAAAAAAAAAAAGATCCACAATTGAAATGAATAACTAATTAGAAAGTGGCTTGACTACTTGGAGAAGGGCAACACAATCTCATTTGAAAGTGCCACATAAAAACCAGAAGCGTTCCCCTAGACAAAGTCCTCTCCTCAGCTCGCGAGGGAGGGGCTACACGTCATCTCTTTGCTTTTATAAACCCATTGCTTCCTTCTTTGCTGCTGTGTGGCTGCCTATGTCTGTGAGCAAGATTTATCTCTGGACCCTAACAAATCACATGAATTCAGATTATGGTGACCCTATGGGAACTCTGTCCCCAGGAGATTCCAGTGGCTGACTTTTCTGCAGGAGGCCACCAGACTGGGGGTAAGGGCAAAGGTCCATTCTTTTGTTTAGGATCCTAGATGCTAATTGTTCCAACCAACTCCTCCTTTCAAAATAAGAGTATGATTTCCTCCATGGTTGTTAGGAAATAGCCTCTGTTAGTGACTCTGAGTTACTTAGAGATGGTTTTTTCCATGGCAATGAATAATTCTTGGCATTGGAAACATTTACAGAAGTCGAAATAGAGGACTGAGCTCTAACTCTCTCCTGGGGAGGACACAATTGATGACTCAAGATAAATTCATGTGATTTCACAAAACTTGCCCTCAGAGTGAAAAACAAAAGATGCAACGCACATCTTGAAGGGTAATCTACTTTTATGAAGCTGGACATGTACTAATAGATTATCTTAGGACATGTCTACATTCTACATTGGAGGTTTTAGATAAACTCGGTTCTTAAAGGTTGAAATTAGGAATTTAAGAAGAAATAAAAAGGAAGTAAGTAACATTTATCCGGCACTAGTTTGAAAGTAAGATTTATCATTTTACCCGATTGTTTTACCATTCTTGACAAATAATGTTTGTCTAAATTTATGATTTTTAAGTCTGGAGGTCATAATAATTATATTGTGGCTCCTTTAAGACTTATGAATACTCTTATTCAATTAGTGCTCTGATTCAAATAGAATTCTCTTGTTTAATAAATTTCTTTAGGAAGGAGTTTGAAAAACAAGTCAGTACCAAAAATTTACTTACCATGTCTAAAAATAAGAATTATTTCTTAAACATAATATAGAATGCATTTTTAGTTCATAACATTTCTTTTTATGTATATTATTTCTTTTCATACTAAGGTCGATAGCATGGGATACATGAATAAGTCTATGATGACCTATTCAGATAGATAATAACATTTTTGACATAAGTCTGCTACTCCAAAGATTGCAGCCTTTGAAACTTTGGGTCATCTCTTGCCTATCCTGCAGGATTACTGTGAGTTGAAATAGATTTGAAGGCAATGTTTTCTTGTTTCTTTTTTTTATGAAATACAAGACTGGATTGAAGTAGCCTATCGTAGGTATTGTCTGTCTACTGCTTGGTCCCACTCTGGTTTTACATCAAAAGAGCACAAACAACAGAAAATACTTACCAAAGTAAGAGCTTCTCCTATTTTTCTTCTGAATAAGTTTTGTGGTTTACTTAATGTATGCTAGCTTTCTTTATTGATAAAACTTTCCCTATTTATTTTATTACTAGAGAAATAAAAATAGACACCTGGGTGTTTTGCTATACCTGCACCATACGCCATCTGCATTGACATTTCTAATGATATTTGGTTCTCATAACCTATCTTAAACTGGGTAATAAGACTTTGATATGTAGGGTCTTAATGCTTAGTCTAGGGAAAGTGGCAGATGTTAACCTTATTAAATCAATCAAGCCGCACAATTAAAGTTCACATGATAACTGTTTAATTAGTACTGTGGCTAGTTAAATGTCCAAAAACAATATCATATTTCACTAAACATTAATGTTGACATTTTGCATGTTGTTAAGGAAGCCTCAAAGAGTCTGTTCAATAAACCTATGGGAACATTGTTCATTTTGGTGTGTTGTAATGTGAACTGCTAAAAACACTGGAATATAATAAAGGCTTAAGAAACATAATGGTAAAAGACAGTGGATACTAATTTAAAGTATTTTATATGCTTTCGTTATAATGTATGTAATTTTTATTTGAATTCACTATTTTTTAAGAGTAAAAGTGGGTTGAATTTTTTACCCAGAGAATATACTTCAGTCTATTAAAGAGACTGATTGTTTATATATATATATATATATATATATATATATACACACACACACACACACACACACACATTTCTCATTCTTTTGTTCCTAACATCCTGAAAGTTAAAAATTGCTATAAAGTGCTTGGTATAAAGGGAACATTTCAGAACTTTATTTAAAGAAAACTTTCAGTGAACAGATGGAAACAATAAAAGAATATTATTTTCTTTCTAATACATCTGGTCCATATATATGAGTTTTAAGTAGTTCAGCAATGAATGTGTCTAAAACACATCTGTATGTTACAGCTTCATCCATCTCCTGCTTCCTATACAAAGTTTGTTAAGCAAAAGAAGAGAGGAAGCAGACACACACTGTCTGTTTAATTGATTGCTTTGAAATGCGTTGCTTTACTCCCTGCTTAAAGTCTTCTGTTTATCTATAAATGAAAGCCATTTTAAGTCATTTGAAGCACTTACATTGTTTTAGGAAGTGTTGTACCATTAGTTCTTGTTAAAATAATGTGTATTTGGGGTTTGAGCATATTTTTGCGAGTGTTCTACAGATAAATTAATTGTAACATTTTCAAACTCCAACAGTTTTGTGCCATCTTTTATGCAAAACAGAAATATCTTTGAGGGGGAAAAACTTTTTGAACAACTTTGAAAAGGAAAGAGGCAGGAGTTTTAGCATTGATATGACATTTTGTGAAAATATTTGGTTATGTAAGATTCTTAGAAAGTTTTGTTAGGCACTATAATTTCCTACATTTAGACCATGTTAGCAACAAGTTCATTATTTTTCAAATTATTGCATTACATTTATATTTGTTTTATGTGCATTCCAATGTTGAAAAGATGCTAAATCATGGAAAAGGATGCCATGTATTTTCTTCTATATAGACACTTCTATATAGATGCTATATAGATATTTTTGTGGTTCAGATCTTGTACTTAGAACTAATTACAACAGACATATTTCTCTGTTCTCAATCAATTGGTCACATTCAACAAAGTTTTGTTCCCCATGTCTAATACAACACATGATAAATACAGGTGAAAATGAAATAAAAAGTAAATAACCTCTTAAGAGGTCTCAGAGATTAGTGGAAGGGCAAATTTATACAAATACTAATCCATTCCTCATTTTTGCTTATAAAACATTTGTTGTGCATTTAGTAGTTTCTAAAATGGCACAAAGTCCCCACATTAGTCTTACTTTTTCCAAAGAATGCTTTGAAAGCTAGAAATCCAGATTTTAAACAAATACAGACTTCACAATGAAGATGACCTCATTACCTAACAGAGATAATGGAGTAGAATTCTATTTAAGTCCATTAATGTTGGCTTAGAATAATCAATAAACCATTCTATGTTGATTTGACATCTCCAATTACACTGTAATCTAAGTGACTACACAAATACTTCAAGAATTAGCATATTTTACAAATGATAAAAGACATACAAAGAAGTACCACAACTAGGTTTGATCCCAGATTGACTGAAATCAATAGAGGACAACATTTTTGAGTATAATTTTCTTCCTTTTTTTGAGTAATATTTTTCAAAAATTTCAGAATAAATGATTCTCTTTTCTCTCAAAAATGGAAAAGACTGAAGAAGCAACATAACCTGAGCTAGAGAAATGCACAATTATAGCATATTTATTAGAGGGGCTGACTCCCTATTCCAACCAAGACATGCCTAGATGACTCCTTATTTACGAAACATGGTGATTGATGTCACTATTCATTAATTTCTGTTGAGTCACAATGCACTAGGAGTCTATACCTGAAAGGTCTTTGAAAAGTTTGTAGAAAAGTGCAATGAGCAGGTTAAGTAAGTATTGAATGCTCTATTGCTCATCAGGAGCCCCATCAAGTTCAGATCTTTTGTATGCAATGATTGAGTTCATCCATAAAGAACTGAAGTCCCAAGGGATTTATTTAGTTGTAGAACGAATGTGTCCTCATTACTAACTTAAAAAGGGGTGTCGTTTACATTTTTTAATCAGGATAGGAACAAACAAAACAGCAACAACAACCACAAAAACCCATAAGAAACCAAAACAAGACTATACAGTAATGTGTAATGATTTTCCATTGTAACTCTCACAAAAAGTGCCCTTGTTTGCTGAGCAGAATTAGTAGGAATATTGCAAAGGGGAGAGGAGAACTCTGGTGAATCATTCTTACATGGTTGCTTTGTTTAAGCTTTGAATAACTTTCTCAAAACACCCAAAATTCTTAAGCTTTGAATAACTTTTTCAAAATGCTTTCGTTCTTTAGTCCTAAATAACATCAAGCAAAATGCCTCAACCCTCCCCCCCAAAAAAAACTGCTGCCATGAGCTTAACTGACTGATTTTGCTTTGACTACACCACTTCTACCTCTTAGTATCTACTTCCTTGATTTTGCTTTGTCAAGATCCCACTGGAAAAGTAATGTTTCATTCCTCCAAGAAATGCTTCAGGATCTTAATCCCACTTCTTTAAAATTTCGGTGGATAATTGCTGCTAATCCACAACATGCCATTTTGGCTCCCAACAAGTAAAAGTTTGCTTATCTTTAATTTTCAATCAGAATTAAAAATACTGAATCAATTGAGATGTCTACATTGTTGCTTATTGCTTCTGCTGGTGATCATAAATCCTCTTCAATTAGGACACAGGTAAAATTGTTTCCTTGAAAACTGGTGTGGATGTTCTGCAGCTACAGATTCATCTTTATCTTTTTGTTTGTTTGCTTTTTAGGCATCCCTGCCCTCTCATGGTGGGAGTAGGAGGTCCCGCCTTTGCTCCTGTGGAGCTGCTGCTGGAATTGAACCTCCATCTCAGTGGGCCGCCGTCCCGCACACAACCACTATGTCACTGAGGCTCAGCCTGAGATTCATCTTTGTCACTGTCTTGTTCAGTCTTACAATGAGTTATTTATTCATAAACTTTAAATTTTATTGGGTGTGCTATTCTGATAAATTTTTGTCCACTAACAGGATTTCCCAGTTCTTCCACCCAAGACACGCCGTAGATTTGAGGTTTGTTCTTGCTTCAGTTTCAGCAGAAATCAGGTTGTTTTGATAGGGTTCTTTTGACAATGGTGTGTGATTCTTCTTAGTGTCTTCAGCTGGATCCTATTTAGACACATCACAACAAATATGTATGGGCTTATTTTTGGGGGGTGGGAGATAGAAATCTGCCTGATATTTCATAACATGCATTTCCACGAATTCTCTGAAGACCACTCACACAGCATAACAAGATTTTACTATCACTCTTGAGGGCATTGTGCTCGCCATTGTGTCATGAGTGCCTTACTCCATTGGAAGAAGGATGAGACACTATGCATTCTTAAAGGTTAAAAGCCTAAGAAACTTCATGAATCAAATCTATGTGTTAGAGAGTCTCTATGAGTAAAAGTTACTTGAGGACAGATTTGGGGTTTTTTGGTATTGTATAAAAGAGTATCATAGATATTACAATGTAGCACAATTAAGACCATCATGAAATATTAGTTTGTACTAATTAGTGAAAAGTGTTTACCTAATTTGAAATATTTCTGTGTATATTAGTAACTCAAATAACTTAAATGTATTTTCATTATTTATACACTTTGTAAGTGATTGCCAATTTAAATGTGGAATATTCTTCTGCAGAGGACCTGAGATGGAAAAAATATTTGAAATGCACTTTGTATGAAGAACTCCATTGTGTATGGTTCAAATAACTGTGAAATTTGATTAAAATCAAATCAGTTTCTACTGATATAAAATTTATCATGACCCTATTAAAGCAATGACCCCAAATATTTAAATTTCCCACTGTTAGACTTGAAGACTCTTAACTTTAAAAGAGTCAACAAAGATGCATATCCTAATTAATTTCCAAATATATGTAGATGATTATATAAACATTTTTTGAGGGGCATCACTGTCCTCTGGTGGGAGTGGGAGGCCCAACCTTGCTCCTGGAGAGCTGCTGCTGGATTTGAACTGCCAACCCAGTGGGCCGCAGTCCTGCGCTCAACCACTAAACCAATGGGGCTCAGCTCTATATAAAATTATCTACAAAAATTTATTTCCCATAAGTGTGAAGCACATACGTTGCTAATGAAACTGATTATTTCATCAAATCCTGATGATTCTGCATAAGTAAAGGCAAGCCGAAGGTTTTACCTTTCACTTTCAGTGCTATAATTTGCCAGATCAGGTCAGAGATTTTAAGTAATGATATGTTTACACATTTTGGCATATAGAAAAGTTAAAGCCCCATAATATATGTCTTCCCTTCCTGTTATAAGAGAGAACAAGCACACATATTCCCCACACACCCACTCTTTGTTGTCAAGTAGAAGAGCACCCACAGCAGCCCTACACTAAACTTTCCAAAATCCTTATGCCTTCATGGATTAACCCAGGATCAGGTAATAGAGTCACAATTTAGTACTTTAAACAAAATGTGTAGGTGGTCAAGTTGGTTTGAGGTTTTGAAAGGAGCGCGGGATTAACATGCCTTGTGCAGTGATTCCGAAGAGGAAACACGCTAATTAAGTGCAAAGGACAGCAATTGGGTTCATTTGGCAAGAAAGGTGAGGTCTTATTGGGAATAATTAGCGGTGATTGATGCTAACAATATGTCTCTGCTATTTTAGTCATTACCTGGAAATCACACTGTGAGCCCACGGTCAACAAGAGATGTGACCCTCCGTCCTCACAGTGGGCTTCATTGTCGACTCTTACTTTAATTACTCAGAATGGCAGGACCTCAGGACTTGCTCCTTGTAGTCAATATGACTAGCTACTGCTTGATAATAACTATAGGCTTAAAAGCAAATATTGTTGTTTTCCATATCAACAGTTTATATAGAACACAGGGTAAGAAGGAATGCTAACCTGATTAATGTGATTCTTCAGAAAATTTCAATATTTTCAGTAGCAAATTATTTAGTTTCTATATATTTTTGTACAAAGCACAATTCTTCAAAGGGTGGCTGAATTTAAGGTCGCTACCATATGCATATATTTCAATATTCCATCATCTAGCCCAGAAACAAATGAATATTTCTTAAAAATTATTTTGATGGTTATGTTGTATATGGTATAAAATAGTATAGAGAAATTTTATATTAAGGAAGGTATAATTCTAACTTTTATATAGTACACACCGAGGCAATAGTGTGGTGGAGTATATCAACTTTTTCAGATTCATAAATTGCTGATATATTTTTTACTTACTGAAAATTAGTTCTTGTCTTTTAGAAATTCATTATGCTTTATGAATGATATACTGTGAAAGAGAACACAGCATAAAAAGAATGCTAATTCAATACAATCTATTAAGTGATCGTTTCCCCTCAAGTTAATATTTTCTAATACACAAAATGGTCAAAATTTAATACAATTAAATACTACTAAATATCCTGAGAGATGTCACTTTTGTTTTATTTATATTTGACTTATTATTTACATAAATTAATCTAAGCAGAGCACTAAAGTTCTTTAATGAGCCATATGAAATTGAAAGTGAAATAATTAGTAATTTGCAATAAAGGGGAGATTTTACTACATTGATATTATTTACCTTACCCCTGTCTTTACAATGCTATGACTCTGCTATGTGTCACATTAACACTTAGTACCTTAGATTTAGTCTTGGTAAAATAACAGCCAAGACAACACAATATGTTCAATTCATTCTGACACTGCTAGTGATATTTCTAATTAAAAGATGAGGAATGCATTATAATGATGTGCTCATTTGGCTTCATTAAACTATCCATCATTTTGTGGGAAGCTACCAACGCTGAATCATTGCCCTATTGCTAATGATTGCCAGAACATTTTTTTATCACTTAGTTCTTTCTGATGATAATATTTTCACTTTTTGAAACATTGTTGGATATTTGAGCTGGAAAATAGTCAGTCAGGTTACAAATATATGTGTCTCACTTGCGGACTCTTCAAACACTTATTTTATTAAGATCCAGGAGCTAAAAGATTTTAATAAGATGAATTTTGAATTCACATTAAGTGAATAAAATTGAATTGAGGGTAAAATAAGCAGGGCAGTAAGAATTCTGTTAGATTTCAACAAACAAATATGTCTGCATCTTCATGAGTCTACTTGCACTAGCATGTGTTACTGTTAAAAAATCTCAGGTAGTCAATTCATTTTCAGGGCATTTCTGATAATTAGTAAAAGTATGAGCAACTGGCTTTCCTAGGTACCAACATTTAAAGTTTTTATTTTAAAACAAATAATGTACCAATATCTTTGTATGATTGAATTCAATATTAACTATTAAGAAAGGATGCCAGCATTTGGGTAAAATTACTTCAGTTGCCCCAAAATAGACAAAGATGTTTCTCGTATCAGATACTTTTCTTCACATACTCATACATTGACTAAATTTGTTTCTTTTACATTTTTAGTAAAAACATATGCTTAAAAAGTAGTACTAGACATCTAAAAATAATGAAATTATAAACTCTAAACTTAAATGTTTGCTTTAGGTGAAATTGGTAAGGAAAATATTTTGAAGAATTGTAGTACTCTTTCCTGCTATGCTAAATAGAATATATATATATAACAATTTTTCTGAAAATTGCTGGAATGGAAATAAATAGAATGTCCTGAGAGTCAGTTAATTTCATTTTTGCTGAATGAAAGCATGCTATATATGTAACTGTTAAAATATCTTAGAAGTTTCTTTAAAAAGTACTTTTTCCAAAGCATTAAAGGTAAATAATTTCAGAGGTAGTGGGCAAAATAGGAAATGGAGTGTTTACATAGACTCAAAATTGCTATCATTAGGTGGTGTTGAGTTGGTTTGACCCATAGCATACCTTGCTTAACAGAATGAAACACTGCCTGGTCCCACACCATCCTAACAATTGTTTCTTGCTCTGGTCTAATGTGGTAGCAACTGTGTCAGGCCATCTTCCAGCTAGAGGACCTACTGTGCCCCTCTACTTTGGCAGGCATGTTGTCCTTGTTCAGGGAGTGGTCTCACCTAACAGCATGTGCAAAGTCTGTAAGATGAAGTCTTATCATTCTTGATACTAAGGAGCTACACTTTTTCCAAGATCAGTTCATTTGTCCGTTAAGCAGTCCATAGTACTTTCAATATTCTTCTCCAGTGCCATAATTCAAATGCATCAATTCTTTTTTGATTTTCCTTATTCGGTGTCTAAATTTCACATCCATGTAATGCAATTGAAAATACCATGGCTTGGGTAAAGCATGTCTTAGTCCTTCCTCCAAGTAACATCCTTGATTTTCAATACTCTAGAGAGTTTCCCAGCACATTAATTATGAAAACAAAAGGGTGATTTTCAGTGGAAATACCTGCCAGATTACACAGCCAAGTGTACAAGTTTGTATTACAATGGATGGAATAAATCAACATCATCTATTAGGAGTATTAAGAAAAGCTCAAATAGACAAATATGTTGTATTATATAACAGAATGACCTTCACTGGATGGCCAGAATAATACATATCTAATGCAACATATAAGGTACTGATGCAGCAATTTGGCCTTGTTTTTCTGCCAACCAGCATAAATGACCTCTTGTTCATTTTGGTATATGTTGTCTTATGCTTATTTGTACTAATGTGCGTCTCCAAGGTGCATCACCATTTGGTGTCACAATCTTGAAGTTGAGTTGTTTGTTTCTCTGTTTTTAGTAATTGAAATCCAGGGACACCGTGCCTCTAGCAAAAGCAAAAAGAACAAGAGTTTAACAGTAGGGAAGATAGAGAGAGTTGGGGGGGAAAAAGGGAGAGTTCAATAAGAGGACTGATTATGAAAGAAAATGTACAATTCTGTGTGATCAGATTCAAGTATGGAATGATATAATGTAGGCAATAACTCCCAAGAGATAGCAAGTTAGAAGAAAAAATATATAGCTAGCTTCAGGAATTGATTTTCAGCTCTCACTAAATCTGGGCTTCAACTTAAGAACAATTAGTTCTTATATCATGACCCTGCTCACCCTCAGGAAGGGAAACAGAATATATGGGGGCTATCGCCAAATGTGAAGAATTTAGATGGGTCCATCTATCAGATAAAATACCCCTTGGAGTTTTAAAGGCTTGTCTCCAAACTAGAGACATTTCTCTATCTAAGAGAGTTGTCACCAAAGTCCACATGGATGAAGGACTCCATCATCAGTCACCAAAGGTTTGGAATCCATATAATCTGAAGTTGAAGGAAGAGTCAGAATCAGAGTCTAGATTGTGAGAATCCGGTGTGTGGAAGGTGATGGATGTCAGTGGCAGTCCTAGATTCATTTGTAGACCTACAAAGGAAACGAGTCTTCAGGAACCCGGCCCCCAATCTAAAGTTGAGGTTTGGGAGGCAAATGGTCACTACACAGAGTGTTTCAGAGAGAGTAGTATAGAAGATTAAAGGCATAAATCTGACCTGAACAGTTAAAACTTTGTCAGTAGATTCCCCATATGGTGCAGGCTGGAACCAATTTCCTGTGTTTTTGGTTTATATTGTTTTGTGTGTTGTTATTTGTTTGTATTAGATTGTATCTCAGAGGTGTTATGTCAAAGGTCACCTTCTTGAAGCTGTGCTTTTCCGTTTTTTTGGTATATGAAACCCAGGATTGACTAGCCTATAGGGCCAATAAGTAGTATAAGGGGTTTGGGGACTAGGGGCACAGTGGGAGGACGGGTAAAAAAGGAGAAAATCTCAAGATGTCTGTGTAGTAGTAGTCGGAAACTGATTGTGGTAGAATTGTACTATGTGATTAAAATATGAAATGATGTGTTATGTGTTTTAACCCCAACATATAAATAAAATGAAAAATTTCCATGGACCCCCCAAAATTCTGATTTATCATTTCAATCAATTTAACAATAATTCTACTTTCTCTAAGCATTTTCTGTACTTCAAACTTTTATTGCTGCTAGCTGATAATACTAGCCTTTTCTCCAGAGTACTTTGAAAGATGAGATAGGTTAAAAAACAACTGTTAAGAAATTTGAAAATTTATATCACCATTAGGCAGACCAATGTACCAGTTAATCCATAGTACTAACTAGGCCAAGTATATCATTTTATTTAGATGAAATGACTAGAGTCCATATCTTCATCAGCATTTACTCTAATATTGTTTCCTTAGGGAACTAGTGGATGAAAAACCATGAAATGGCCTGGAACAGGCGATATAAAAATAGATGAGAAGTAATTTTAAACTTCACTGACCAACTAATACATGAAATAGTAAGAAGGTAAATATTGGACTTAGTAAAATTTCAAAATAATTGCTAGATACAACAATGTCTAGAATAATCCTATATGCAATATTTTCTACTATAATTAGGATGATAAGTGTCTCTAATAGTTAAGTTTTACTGAAGGACTGTTATGTTCCAGACACTGTGTAGCATATTTTGATTTACTTTTAGCTAACAAATTTAAGAATGTAGATACTCTACCAATTTTTAAACACATATGCCAATTCCTGATATTTTGTATAGATGGAAAGTCAGCAGTTTGAACCCTGAGCTCTGAGAAAGACAGCTCTGAGAAAGACAGATGAAACTTTCTACTCCTCTAAAGATCAAGTCTCAAAAAGGCAAAGAATAGTTAACACTGTCCATAGGGCCACTCAGGATCAGAACTGACGAAATGATGGTGAAGAAGTCCCTAGGAATGACAGGGGAAAAGAAAAAATAAACAGGGAAAAGAAATTATTAATTTCAGTGGAGTACTTTCAATTTAATCTTTTGTTTTTTCATTTTTCACAGTTGGGGGTGGATGGGGCTGTTGAAAGAATGTTTTAAGAAAAATATTTCAATAATTTTAAATTTGATTCATATGCTAATGAGAAACTTATTTGGATATGAAAACTGACTCAGGATGGGTGATATAAAATCAAACCAAATCAAACCAACAACAACAAAAAAAACTGACTTACAAAGCAGGGGGAAAGAGGAACTTATACTAAGGACTCAAGTAGAAAATATTTGGCAATGAAAATGACAACATGTATACAAATGTGCTTGATACAAATGATCTATTGAATGCTATATGAGCTGTTAGAGCCCCCAATAAAATTATTGGGGAAAAAAATTGACTTGTGTATCTTCATACAGTACAATCTTTCTGTAAAAGTAACAGAAGAACTGGTGGGTATTACCTATCAACTTAATTAAACAATGATCAATGATGGAATTGTCTAATTAGGTGTACCGCTTGGGGTATTCCTTCAATATGATTTGCACAACCTAGAACAGAATTTTAGAATTCCTTTGTCATTTTGATGAGACATATATTTTGCAAAGGTTGATATAATTAGTAGTATTTTTTCATTATTTAGAGACTAATGAGAAGAGAAATTTCCTCCAAATAAAAATGGACTATCAAAGAATATTATATCAAAGAATACATATTTTTGTTATAAAATATAAAATGGGCTATAAAAGAATAAAATGGGCTCATTCATAGAAAATCCACGATAGGCCACTAAAAATATTTATCACCACTATATTTGTAACGCATGTAATAAAATCAGTTAACTTTAACTTGAATTTCTTAATTTCAAAAAGTGTACAATGATCATAATTTTGAGGTCATCACAAAAACTAAGCTTACAAAAACTTTTATAGTCTGGATATAAAACTACACCAAGTTCACTGCTATCTAGTTGATTCTGACTTATAGCAATCTTACAGGACTGAGTAGACTTGTTTTAGTACATTTATGACACTAGGTTTTAAGGATGTAGAAAGCCTTCAAGCTACTGGCCTTGCAGTTAGCAATAACCCAGTATGCCACCAAGCCTCCTTTAGTTTCGAGGAGAGGAACAACATTAAACTTTAATATTATGCAAATTAAATATCACTTGAAAAAATCACCTATATGAAACCAAATGGTCAATGATGACTGTTAAGCAGTGTTAAGACAGTAAAGGGCCATGGAAACTCCATTAGCAGAAGTGGAATAACCAGAATAGACGTCGTGATGATTTGGACACATGAAAAATAAAACGATGAGTAAAAAAAATAATTTCTATTAGGATTCCAGTTGATTCATATACAGGTGTAAACAAAACATGTTTAAACATGTCTCTGTGATCAGTGGGAAGGGCAAGACAAGATCTCTGGGGAACTAACACCCTTGTCCCTTCAACCAAAGGCCAAGCATGGAGGCGCTCTGCTGGTGCCATGGCTGTTGTTGTTAGGGGCAGTCGAGAAACTTTCACCCTTGCGGGCAGCAGAAGGAACCACTGGTAGGTGGTGTGCGGTCCTCACTCTCATCTGAGCTCATTGTGGCAGCCACTGTGTCGAACCGCATCACATCACCAGGACTTTTCTCTTCCCTCCCTTTCTACAAGCTCAAGCACAGTAAGTACCCTTTTCCAAGAGTGAGCAATCCAGACAGCATCTCTAAAGAACAAAATAACTTTGTAAACATTTATTTGTTCATCTGACTGTCCATAGTGCTTCCTATATTTTCACCAGTACTATGAATTACCTGCGTTGATTTTCCCTCATTCATCCTTACTTTCATATGCACAAAAATGATCGAAAACGCGCAGCCACAGGCTGTCCTCCACGTGACGCTTGTGCTCTTCAACACTTCACAGAGACCCTCCCGAGGCATTGCTCTACCCACTGCGGGATGTCTGCTAAGGCGATCAAGACAGAGAGGCAGCTCTGAAGGGCAAGGTTACTGTTTTTCAAGATTCCAAAAGGGTAACCTTCATAAACTTCTTGAAAGTCTTGGAGCCTTCCTTGAACTCATTACCAAAAAGCTTTAAGAAAACGAAAAGCAGAATTGGTGTGGGAAAAGGCTAGGAAAAGTGTCCAGGGGATCCCCAACTCCAATGTCAAGGTACTTGTTCATTCCCCAAAGGCAGCCGAGGCTGTGCTATGAGAATTTCATTGGTAAACCTTGACTCCTTTGCCCTTCAGCTCTGACCTTGGTTATGACTTTGTGTTCTTCTCCCAATTCAAAGAAAATGTCAAAAGTACAGAAGTTGAGCTTTTAAAAGATGCCCAATCTGTCAATTTGTCATAGTTTAAATCAGAGAATGTAGAATTATTTAGGGAAGAGTTAAAAAGAGGTATATACTGCTTTCAGAAGTACGTAGACCCAGACATACTAGCTTTGTATTTTAATATTTAGTTTGGGGGACCTGGTGTTAAAAAGCACATATTAAGGCTCTGTGGTTTTGTCGCAACACTTCTCAGGTGACCAATATCACTAAGCAATTTCCAGAGAAATCATTCAATGGGAGCAATATGCATTAAGTGGGGACTTTTCAACCAGAATAAAGGAAACTATTAAAAAATAGTCATGCTGTTATGAGTAAGAAGCACTAACCATGGATTCTACTCTCTTTGAGGTTTTCTGTGTAGCAAGAGGAAACTTCCTGTCACAGTGAGTTAGCACTGTGATAATAGCCATGAGGTTTTGGCCCCCCAACCACCCCATCAGAAAAGAGAGGGCAATTTTCTTCCATAAATATTTTGTCTCTGATCCCTATGGAGAAATTCGACTTTGTTCTATAGAGTTGAGGAGTTGAAATTGATTTGATGGTAGTGGGTGTGGTTTTTGTTGTCCTTTTGTTTGTTTGTTTGTTTGATAGCAGGCACCTAATTAAAGGCCCTGACGTTGGATGTTTTCTTTGCTGTGTGATTTCAGATGCAGAAATAATGTCCAAGGGTCAGAGAGAAGGATAAAAAAAGAAGAAAATAGGAGAAAACTCATAAATATAAGGGTATGCTTCATGGTTCATGAAAATAAATCAGTTTTTATTCATTTATTTTTAAAATTTCAATTGGTTGGTGATTTCTCAAGAGTGTAACCTGCCTGACCTATGCCCACTTTGCCAGTTGCCTTTTTATACAGGCCCAGTTGGCTTCAGGGAACAGGGTGAAAAGTGAAGATACACTCTAGAACTCTTAGTAGAATGCTGGCAGAGTGTGGTGATTACAGCTTCCTTAAGGTGATTACAGTTTCCTACAAGGTCTGGGAGATGTTTGGGGGGCATTAGGGACTCTGTTGTCTTGTAAACACAGAAGTAAGATATGAAAAGGAATTTTGCAAAATGGAATTAATAATGGTAATGAAAATTGAAGCCCTGATAATGACTTTAATTTGTTTAAGACTTATTTTTAGGCAAGATAAGAGATAAACACTTCAAGTTTTTATTGGTCCACAATGAGTTATATATCCTGCCATCACTCAAGACAGAGGAAAGCTGAAGTTGATGAAATTGTAGCTGGATGCTTAATCAGATAACAGCTGTATAAAATGACTAAAGCAACTTCCCTAATTTTGTACTTTCTAATGAGAAAAGACAACTTGCTTTAGCAGGATTTTATAAAGGCATTACATTTGGTAAAGAACAGATAACTCTCTGGTAGAACCCTAAGGATCAACCTCAGGAACAATAAAAGAGCAGTTCTTCTCTTCCTCTAAGGCATCCATAATTTGGTTGCTAGTATATAAATATAAAATATGTCTTTAATCCTGAAATCCGCATCCACTTAGTGTCAGTCTTCTCAGTGTGAGGGACTCTCTGTACCAGTAGCCCACTTGCCTGTAGCTACAGTGCATGAAGCATTGAAGCACTGTTAAGTTGGAGCTCAGCAGGGAGATGTTTTATCCTGTTCCTCCTTCTAAAGAGTTAATATTTCTCAGATCACTTTAATATTGCCTTCTTGAGCACTATATAAAATGTCTCCTCAAAAGGTAATTAAGGTTTTCAATATTTTTATTTTCACTGGTTCACTAACAAATAATACACTGTATAAATAAATTATCTAGCAATAATATGTGTAACGATATTAAAACTCCATGTTAAGTAGAACATGTCTTAGTATGGATTAATTTTCAATATATTTCTCTTTCTAAAAGCAATTTAATAAATAGTCACTCTAATATCTTCATGACATGCTGAACTGATAACAAAACAAATTTTTCTTATCTTGATCATATAACAATTGCAAACATAGCAAGGATATTTTGAAAACTTTATTAGTGTACTATTATAAGCCACTTAGATGAAGGAGCTACTTTTAAGCTTTTAATGGTACCTGGAAATATTATTAAAAATGTCCTACATTTAAGTAGACACATATTTTAACTCCATAGGAAAAAGGTGAGGTCTCAACATTTTTCATTTTAAAAATGTACTATCAAAATATAAAATCATAGTATTGAAACAGATACCTGGTGAATGGTGGGAACTGATGTGTGTTGCTATGTGAAAATCTCAAGACAGCAAAGACTTGCAGTAACTCCCCTTTGTCCTCCTTCATCCTTTCTACCTCACTTGTTTATTTTGTAGTGGGGTTCCTCTTCCACCGACATATACATAGTATTCTGTCATAATTCCTAGGGTTTCATTGGCCAATTTTTGGAAACTGATCTCTTGATTTTTCTTCATAGTATGTCTTATTCTAGAAGTTCTGCCCAAATCTGTTCATCACAGGTGATCATGCTGGTAACTGAAATGCCAGAGGTATTTGAAAATACAGAGTTGGTACTTGAAATGAAATGCCTACTGTCATACATCATAATAGCAAATCACAAATGGACCAAAGTACAACAGATCTGGTAGATTGGGGTTACTTCATAAGACCCAGATGTATCCCAGTGTCTGTGAGTCTTGGTACCTGTGTGGTGCTGGAAAGCAAGTTAATGCTGGGGTGCAGGTGGGACAGAGTGGTTAGAAAGGCTTCCACCTGCAATACCTATCCAGGTAACTGAGGAGACTTTAGGCTTGTACCAAGTGATAGTAAGAGCTCTTCTAAAAGCAAATATGAGTGTGTGTGTATGTGTGTGTATATATATATATATATATATATATATACATATATATACACACACGTGTGTGTATATATGTGTGACTGTGTATGCTTGAAATAAGTTATTTTCTTTTCTAGGTCCATGGAAATCTGATTTTATAAATGATTCTCAAGGTGAGGCACTCTTCTCAAACTTTTCAAGGGTGGTATCTATTTATAGAGAAACAGTCACATAAAAATACTTATACATCTCCAGATCTAGCTTTAAGGCTGAAGGAACCAAAAGCCTGTCTCTTCTCAGGGACAGTGCCTTCTAGAAAGTTCAGAGCCATGTGATGAATGGTATCAGTGATGGGTCTTTAAGTTTCCCCTTCCCAGAACCACCATCTCGAAAGCCCCTTTTCCAGGAAGCTTTTGGAGATCCTGGAAAGTAGGAGACACTCATCCGCATTTTCCCCATTCTCAGTGTTGGATTGGATTGTTTAACTCAAAAGATATGTCGAAATCCCAACTCCCAGTAGCTCCGAGTGATAATTTGTTTGGGAATTACTCTGGAAAGATTTTAGCAATTAAGTTAATGCAAGTCCCACCCGATTAACTGTAATTCCGAGTGTTGCTTTTAAAAAAGGAACGATGGTCCAGGGATAGTAAAACTAGCCATTGGGGGGCACGTCTATACTGAAACTGCGAGGATACCCTGAGCTGCCAGAAATTGGTAAAGAAAAAAATAATCTTGTTTTATGTTCTTCAGATGCCACCTTAGGTCAACACTCTGAGTTTGGTTAATTGCCTACAAAACTGCATAACAATAAGCTCATTCTTCTATAAACCACGATTCCTTGGCATTGAATATGCATTACTCTAAGATGGGTTTCATTATTTCAGAATGCAAGTCATTTCACTCCCTGTGTCTCAATAGTGTCATCTGGGGGATGTGTGGATTTTGATACTCTTCCTTATTTTTAAAGACTGTATAAGAAGCATTTAAAGAACATCCTTGCCAAAATAAGAGGAATTGCTTTAAGCTAGAAGTTCATTAAGTATTCTATTTAACAGGCTATAAGAAAGACTTTACTGAAACCAATCAATCAGTCTGAAAAAAGTATCTGGAGCCTAGAAAAGCATTCTATCTTTTATTCACTGAAATAGAAATAATAAAATCCCAACACACTATCACAGCTTTTCTAAATATGAATCAGAGGTTCATTTGATGTACATGTTAAAAAGAAAAAAAAGAAGAGACAACTTAGAAGTAAAGTTAAATCTTACCATGTCATTCTATCTATTTACTTTATAAACCTGTGAAGTGACATTTACTAAATTAATAGAGATTTGAGACGTGGCCAAAGTGTAAGTTTAGTAATGCATGAAAATTATACTAATTTTACTACTCATTATTCTTATTGTTTACTCTTATTCATTACTCATATTCAAAATATCTTATCAATAAATATTACATAGTATCCTGCCCTGGTTCTATTAATTATTAATGCAATATACCAGATAGTCAGGCGAGGAAATGGGTGTATGAATAATGAAAATATTTAAGGTCTCCTAGACCCTCACATCAATCTTACTGCTATAGAGTCAATTCTCAAAATATAAGAAAACACAGTGTCAACATTATGTATATATAGAAATATATATAGATATACACACAGAAAGAGTCTCTCAATATAGATAGATATAGGTGATACAGAAATAGACATCCAATGGATCATTTTTAATGCGATTTGGAAATGACTTATGTGGACAAGTGGATTTTCTAATCTTCCTTTAACATTAACTGAGTTCTTTGTGTAGTAGTTACATAATCTGGTGTCCATTTGAGGATTCAGAGTGAAGAGGTGGAGTCTAGGTTATCAATAGTCAATGAGGTCTTCATGTGGACATGACCTTCTGGTATTCTAGGAATTCATGTATTCCTCTGCAGAGGCAGGAGGCATTCTCTCTGGGATCACTCACTGTGAGACATCCTTGTGGAGAAGATACATGGAGAGACACTGATGGAGCCAGCCCTCTGGAGCTGGAGAAGCCATGGGGAGACCCCTGCCAATTCTGTGATGCTTACAATACCACTGGGTCCACAAGACTTTCCACCAATGGGCCTGTGATCCTCCTGCACTTGATGTCACTGTATGTGTTTCCTGAGTCTGAAGTGGACTTTATAGATTTGTATTGGACATATGGGCTAATATCAGACTTATGAACTTGATGTGGACTACACTGGGATGTTTTTTCAGTATTCAATCACTCTTGTATATAAAGCTCTTTTCTATGCTCATATGAGTGTACATGAACTTGTTTCTCTAATCTGCCTGGACTAACACACAGTGTTTTAGGATTATTTTTTCTTTATGCTCCTATTTCTATTTTCAGTGGCAAAGCCTGAAGAGTTGACATGTCCCCTACCTACACAATACCTTCTCATGTTGTTCAGCACTCTCATACTAAGAGAATACAAAAACTCTAAACTCATTACCAGGAAGTCAACTTCGATCCGTAGAGAACCTGTATGACAGGGTTGAATGCTCCTGTGGGTGTCTGAGATTGTAACACTTTAGGGAAGCCTCATCTTTCTCCAGAGGAGAGGCTGGTGCTTTTAAACTGCTGACCTTGCATCTAGCAGCTTAACTCATACTCCATTATACCACCAGGACTGCTCACACTAATGGGAAACAATACTGTTAGATAATTTTTTTCCTTGCTCCATTTGTCTTCAGCCCTTTTTACCTGGTCTCCAGCACACTATGCTTTTCACTCCTCCTTGAAATAAATAGGCTTCTGGTTTGTCTAGGGATAGTTTTTTGTTTTGTTTCGTATGATGCAGGATTATCTGAGAATAGTATGGGTTTCTGAGTAAAGTAGCTATCTCAAATTGTATATGAAGATGAAATATTACTGAGAAAGTCTGCATGCTAGTACGGTATGGGAAGCTGTTCCTGAAAATAGTGGTGGGAGGCCAAGACTCAAGGCAACGTCCAATGAGCACCTGCAATTTCATTGTTACCAACACCTTAGAAGTCAGATTTTTCCCATGAGAGGGCCCTTTGTGTTCCTGAGTCCTGCGATGAATTTTTAAAGAACAACCCCCTAAAGAGCTACAGTCTCAGAAATTGACAGGGGCAATTCTACCCTGTCCCATAGGATCAGCAAGTTGACCATACATCTGGTTTGGGTGGTGTACTGGTCAGCAAAAGGTCCACAGTTCCAAAGATTCCATGGCTCCCCAGAAGAACAGTCAGCTGTCCTATATCCTGGAAGAGTCACAGTCCAGCAGATCCACAGGGGCAGTTCTCTCTGTCCTAGAGGGCCTTTAGGAGCCTGCATAAGCTCTATGGCAGTGAATGTTTGGGGTGATGGGTTTGGGTACTTACAAGTAGACAGTTAAAGAAGACCCTGGGCAACGAAGAAAAAAATTAGGAATCTAGAACTGCAGGGTGTGTTGGGGGTGGAGGGCGAGGGGAAAGAGGAGGGAGTGGATATGAGAAAGCTTCCCCTGGAAGCACAGGCAAAAGGGACAAAGTGAGACATAACCAATAGTGACATATTGGGTGTGGGGATTAGTGAAGCAGTTTCCTTCGTTTTCGTTATTGCCACTTGGTCACTAGGTTTCTGTGCAAGCTTTCCACCAGGAGAACGAGAATCAGGATACTTGACAAATTCTTAAGTTTTATAGGGATGGGCTGAGCCCCAGAACTGATATCAGTCGTCCAAAATGTTCTAAAGTTACGTAATTTTTCAAATATGGACAGCACTAAATAAGGGTGCTTCAAAAAGTTCATAGGACATGGAAGAAAGAGAGGGTGGCATTTTCCAGGAACATTTTGAAGCCCCTTGTGTGTGCAGGTAGAGCCCTAGAATGAACCAGGTATGGTTCTAGACTAAGCAGATGCACACGGACATTGCACCATCCCCAAGTGAAGTAGACTCTGTGCATTCCTCTTTTCTAGAGGAAATTGTGTCACTTATTCCATACCACAACGAGACATAGTGGAGCTACAGTCTGCAACAAGGAGTCAAGCTCCATCCCCATGCTGTCCTATGCATTTCACCTGCTGAATGGCCAGGGACTCACACGTTTGACAACATCCCCTAAAAATGAAGTGAATAGGGTGAAACTTAGTAAAAATAATGGCTTCTCTTCAATCTGTGCTTAATCTGCACTGAATACTGTATGTTTTTTTAAGCAAATAACTTTACTTAACTATTGAAACAAAGCAAAATAGTGCTTTCCCTTATTTTCTCAGATGAGGAGATTGTAAATTACACTAATCCAAGTTGCTGTTCACTGTGGCAAAATTCCAAAGCCGAGAGTTTTTTTCATCTAGAAAAAAAACATCACCTAGGTAGTCTTAGAAGACGCTTCTGTCAAATGAGAAAGTATGGGCAGTTTTTGCAGCTTAAAGCTTCAATAAATAATGTAAATCTGTACATGATTTAATTCAGGAGATTGTTCTGGGTTCGTGGACAGTTAGGGAAGTCACGGAAGCCTAGTCAATGACAGGTGCATTGAGGGAATGAAAAGAGCTCAGTGGGGTCTTCTCTTGAGTGAGGGGGTTGGTGTCCTCACTGGAGGATTCTTTCTGGAAACTATCTCTTTGCATTTTATATTTCCAACTTCCTGCACAGATACCTCTTCTTTTTGCTATTATTCCATGCCCTGCCCTGTTTGAATGCCTGCTAATATGTCAGGAGCTAGAAATATCTCCACAGGGGGAGACAAAAAGAAGTGGGAAGGAAAGATAACCTCTAGGTGCATGCTTTGTGTTCACAGTAGGAATACATGTATTTTTTATTCCACTCAGAAATACATTTTCAGTGTTTCTTTCATTCAACATTTATAAGTGTCAACCACATGCTAGGCCTCATGCCAGGTGATGGGCATACAAAAAAAGCTGTATAATGGAAAAAAACAAAAGAAAAAAAAGTACAATGACTATAAGATTGAACATGTAAAGAAGACTTCGTGAGTCTCAAGTAATAGATCTACAACTTGCCTTTCAGATTATTGGTAAGCATTTCAGCAAGGTTGATATTGTATTCTAAGCCTGTGGCAACTGTTAATTTTATACCAATGCTCATGAATTTGAATTGTCTATGATTTTCTGAAAAGAGTGAATTGAGGCTATTGGTTAAATTTTAGTATACATTTTCTATAATGGGAAGAATATCATTATTAGATTTATAAAGTAAAGAGGAAATTGAAGGGGTGATTATGAATTAAATAGCTTACAGGAAGCACAATAGGGGACAACATGGGGTTATTAGTCTAGAAAAAATTCTTGGTTGGTTAGGGCATACAAGAGGGTATGCAAAAACAAAACAACAACAACAAAAATATAATTTTTTCCAAAGTTATATATTTAAATTTGCCTTTCTTTTCACAAATCAATATTATCACCTCCAAAGTAGTTTCCTGTCATTCCACTCTTAGAAACATTCTTCAAACTCAATTGTTTGGATGGGTGACAGCATCTTCCTCATTTTTTCCTTCACTATGTTGGGAAATTGTTGCCCTTTCATCTCCATATTCTTTTGAAGAAACAAAAAGAAATTCCACGGAGTGAGTTCATTTGAATAAGTTGTGTGGGGCAAGAGAAACATGTTGTTTTTTGCAAAAAAAAAAATGGTGCACTAAGATGTTTGCATGAGCAGTAGCTTTGTAGTGGTGGCACAAACCTGTCCCCTAGCTGCCACAAATCAGGTCTTTTTTTTTAAGCCTTTCAAGTGCAAGGCCTCATAAAATTAGTTTATGACTCAGAATTGTTCCTCCCTATGGAAATATTTAGTAAAAGATGAAAGATTTATATGATCTGAAGAGAAAGCATAGTATGTAATTAGACCTTTTTCTATCTCACACTGTTACCCTATCTTTTCAGAACCTCTAAATAGAGAGCTTGATGAACAATCTGACCTGGTGGAACAGACTACAAATACACTGAGTTGACATTTTTGTCTATGTGGGGAGTTGATTAATATCCAGAATATGGTTTGTCATCAATCAACATTTCACCTTTTATGAAATGAGGAAAGCAATCATACACTTAAGTTTTTCTTATAGTGCTATCCTTGTAAACCATATTCAACATTATAACAGATTATGCAGTATTTTTCCCCAGCAGTAAACAAACTTTGACAGTTGCATACTGTTCACTTAAATCATCCATAACAAAAAACAAGATTTAAGTGAAACTGCTTTTATGAAGAATAAAAAAAGCTATGACCAGAGAGAACTTTCCCAGGTGATGCCACTGGTGCACTAATTCAGAGAGGGTA
This sequence comes from Nesogale talazaci, assembly GCA_004026705.1. Classification (NCBI taxonomy): domain Eukaryota; kingdom Metazoa; phylum Chordata; class Mammalia; order Afrosoricida; family Tenrecidae; genus Nesogale; species Nesogale talazaci. The sequence goes on along the minus strand of PVJH01000710.1, from coordinate 89,697 downwards.
AACTTGAAAATGTGTACTATGAAAGCTCCACTCCACCCAGTGCAATTGCATTTAGGGAGGGATGCCTCCTCAGATGATTCTCAATACAACAAGGATAATATTTGAAAGGCATACATTTTAGAAATGAATTTTTTATGCTTTTCTAGTTTACTCTTCTTTACTAAGAGAGAAAGACAAATCATACAGTGGGATTCTGTAAACGTAAAGAATTCTCTAAGGATAGAAATTATATTGTGATGCAAATGGTATTTGAAAACAAAGGAGTGGGATAAAATTATATACATTTTAATAAAATATATAAAGGGCCTTCAAAAAGTTCATGGAACCATTTCCTTGTTTTTCAAATAAACTTGCCCATGAACTTTTTGAAGCCTCCAAATATGTAACATGAGGGTTCTCTGGCGCCCTAATGTGTTATTTGTTGGACTATGCAGGGATAGTTGTTTAGGCTCAATAGGCACTCTGAGGCAAGAAGAAGAGTCTTTCTGCTCCAGTGAACACTTTCAGTGTGTGAACCTCACAGGGGTAGTTTCACTCTATGTAATTTGGTAGTATTAAGTCAGAAAAGGCTCAGTGACCAGGAGAGAGGATATACCATACAATCTGTCACTGTACTCATTTTTACCATACATTTAGCAACATTTTTTGATTTACAATGTTATAAAACACTGGGAATTGGAACTAGAATAAAGAAGACAGAAGAACAATTATTATATTTGAATTGAAGTGCTGGAGAAGAATATGAAAATTATGTGGACTGCTAAAAGGACAAACGAATCTGTCTGGGAAGAAGCATGGCCATAAGATCTTTAGATGTAATCATGGCAAGACGTTTCCTTCTATGCTTTGGGCATGGTGTCCGGAGAGACTGATCCCTGGAGGTAGACATTATGTTTGGTAGAGGTGAGGAGCAGTGAAGTCGGGGAAGGCCCTCAGGAGATGCTTGGACACAGTGGCTGCAGCAGTGGGCTCAAGGACAGGAACCACTGTGAGGATGCACAGGACCAGGCAGTGTCGGGGTCTGTTCTGCATGGGGTGCCTTGGGTCGGAAAGGGCTCAGTGGCGACTAACGATAGCAACACCATGACAATCCACACAATATACTGAAAAAAAAATAGAATCTGTTTTCACTAAGCAATGAATCCCATTATCTGATTCCCTAAGCCTCAGGTAGCCTCTTATTTACATTCTCTTCTGATTTTGCTTAATTGGTAAATTTCTTCAATTAAAATTAATCTAGAAAATGCCACCAGAGAATTCTACTCTTCTCCATATGGTACTACTAGTCTAAAACCACCGGACAGCATCTAAGAGCAACAGCAACAACATATATTTCATAGAGAGGGAGTCTATGAGTACAGTTTTCCAGGTCTCTCTCTCTCTCTCTCTCTCTCTCTCTCTCTCTCTCTCTCTCTCTCTCCCTCCCTCCCTCCCTTCCTCCTCCCCTATGGCTTCTTTCAGTTTATTTTATGTTTTCAAGATTCATCTGTCTTCTCTCATATATGGAAATTCATTCATTTTCATCCCTGAGTAGTATTCCATTGATTCCATTGTGTGCATATACCACATTTTGCTTAGTCACAGGAAATATCAGTATACAAAGTATCATCTAATAAGGATTTTCATAAATAGCATTCTCACTTAAATGATAAGCCTCATAAAAATGTGTGCTAAGTTATGTTATATCTTCAAAAAAAACCCAAAACATCTCCTCATCGACTCTCCCTGGTTATATTAGTGGAAGTGTCTCTCATGCAGCAGGCACCACACGAGGCGCTCTTGGTTTAGCAGTGAGGACTCCAAATTGTAGCATCTAAAGGGTTTTCTAAATCATAGCTTTATTGACTTTGAATCCTCTAACTTACGAAAGAATGCAAATATTAACAACTAGTAAGACTAATTAGAAAAGTATTTATGGACTGCAAGTATTTTGCTGATGATAAGTGAAAAAATATGCTTTAAAAACTAGTTTTGAGATATTATTGAGTTACTGAGTAATTAAAAGCCACAGATGATGTTAACAGTTCACTCAGAAACTGTTAAATGATGCTTGATTGTGTTTGCAGGATTAGGATATTTTGCAAGACTAAGATTGCCATCATATTAGATGGTATTGATAATTCCAAGATATAGATTGTTGCCATCATCAAACGTTGCCATGGATTCTTGACACACCCGTGGATGTAAAGTACCACGGCTTCACAAGGTTTTTGAGTCTGGGACCTCTCTGGAGTAGACTGTGAAGCTTGCCTTCTAAGTTCCCTCCGAGTGGACCCACATGACCAGACTTCCAGTTGGTGATCAAGTATGTAACCCCGTGATCCACACACGGACTCCTTAAACATGGCTGTGCTGCACTAAAGCTCCTCTGCTTCAAATGCCTCCCAGGTGATTGTGTCCGTCTGGGTAGACTAAAGGAACAAATTTATAGACAGGCATATGGATATAAGGAAAAGGTTTATATATAAAAGAAATAGGACATTAAGAGAGCATCCCGATCTAGTACAGTACAAAGCCATAAGTCTGATACTAACCCGTATGCCCGATTTCAGTCTATAAAGTCTCCTTCTGCTCATGAAGTCACAGGTTAGTGGGTTCAGAGTCTTGGCCCCCACAGGGGTCCCCTCATGGCTCCTCGTTTTCAGGGCTCAGGGTCCATCAAGTGGTGCATCCAGTGGTGGTGGAAGCAACTTATCACTGCCAGGAATCACGACATGGCCTCTCCAGCTTCAGAGGTCTGGTTCCATCAGGGCCAAGCCGTGTGGCTTCTCCTCTGGCTCCTCAGACACTGCCATGTTTTCTTGTCCGTGATTCAGAGTCTCTGAGACTAACTCCCAACAACTGGGGAGATAGCTTCTCATCTCCATCGAGGAAAATATCGCGAGATTTCCCAGAAGTCTCAAGAGAAAGTCATGCCCACACGGAGGCCTCATTGGCTACTCCATGGCGATCTCCAGATTAACAGACTAGACTCCACCCCTACATCTCAATCATGGAATTAACATAAGCACATGACTGCCACAGTGATCAACAAGTCCCACCACCTGCATGGTGCAAGCCGTTTGCCAGTGGCCGCTAACTGAACAGTTGGCAAATGAAAGCGACTCAGCAGTTCTGCCGAAGAAGGACCTACAGCAGGGTTGCTCTAAGGAGAACAGCCTCTATGAAGCAGTTCTAGTCTGTGACCCAGAGTGCCTTGAGTCAGAGACCGACTGGATTGCCACTTCTGACAAAACCAACCACAACCCACTTAATATTTATACGTCTTGATTGCTTTCAAAGCATACATTCAACAGATAAGCCGATGATAAAATCTTTGTAGTTTTCACTTTATAAGTCCAGAGAGTAGAATATAGAATTCACACCAAAGTAAAGACCAGTTCAAAAGGTAAAAAGACCTTTTACCACACATACTTTGTATCTCTTTTCATCTATGTGAGAACAAGTGCTCTCCTTTATTGTTAGAGAGCATCACTCTCACTGCTTCCTCACGTAATGATCAGTTTCTCGAAAAAAAAGAGAAGAGAAAAAACACCTTTCCAGGTAAATCACTGCTTTGAAATGATTGCCAGTCATTAAATTTCTTTGTAGATGCTCCGCATGTTCAATTTTTACAGGTGTTGGTGTTTGCCGTAATGACATATAAAAAGTGTCATTAAAAATGTAACCACATTTATCGTTCACTTTGCTCTTGTTTGGGGAGAACAATAATAAATAAATCTTTTCTAGGAAATGATTTTCACTAAAGATGTCAGAGCAAAATACTTAGCAATCTAATTCACTGCAAAACTCATAAAATCCATAACCTTTGAAAGTTGTTCTAAAGAGGATATGAGTAATGCCAGGTAGGCAAAATCCAAACAAATTTCACTGTAAGTAGTATGGGTTATTGCGTGGACATTTTTTCTGTGTGGTTTAGAGTACATTGCCCCTTGTCTTTTCCTAGTAGGCATCAGGAATGTGATGATGAATTAGGTTTTCAGTATTTCCCTTAGAAATATCAAGGAATAGACAATCACACCTTAATAGGAAAAAGCTACCCCCCAATTTAGAACCCTAACATAGTAATGGTTATAATCTCTTTAGTCACCACTCATAAACAATGATTTTATGTATTAATTTATTGAAATAGTGTGATATTTTCTTCCCTTAAAGACTTACTAAAGGAACGGTAATACTGGTTAAATTTATCTATTTATTTATTTTAGAATACATGATGCCACATGAGCAGACACAAAGCTAACTTGAATTTGGACCAAGACTCAGTCAGCGCTGTTCTCCATGCATCTAGCACATGCTGCATTAACTCACTAAATACACATTGGTCCAATCAACATTTTGGAATTGCATGTTCTTGTTTCTGTGAAGGTTTTTTTTCATCACATATTACTTTCCATGGAGATATAATCATTTTTAGACTATTTTGAAACTATACACAGTATAGTTTCTATATACACTATATACACTGTACTATATACACTGTATCTCAGTTACACTCAGGGTGTCGATTTCATGTTTTTAGAAACACAATGAATTTAGAGGACAAATTTTGTCATCAAACTGATTTGGATTCAAGTTTTATTCCCTTGACCTCATTGTGTGTTGTAGGCTAGAGACACATAGTTTTTCTGTGTATCTGATTCTTGGCTTATGACTGATTCTCTTAGCCCCAAACAGCAGCCAGTGCCACAAAACATCAAATTCTATAACAGAAGCATTGTGCATTTACACTTCACAATTTTAAAAGTTATGTTGAGCTGCTGATATGCATGCATACTTAAATAGAAATATATTAAGATATACTAGGTACATGATGACTAAGAATAACTTGTGGTTTAAATGTAGGGGCACTTATACATACAAGCTCTCAGCCAGTGAGACCATTTCAACTCATAGGGACACTCATATGGTTTCTGAGACAGAAATTTTTTCAGAGCATACCGTCTCATCTTCTTCCCAGCATTTGACAGGTAGACTTAAACTGTCAGCCTGGTGGTTAGCAGCCCAATGCACAACCCGTATCCCCAACAGGGATACTTAGAAGAACACACAGTGTAGATAATTTTTCATTTCAAGCATTCAAGTTATAATAGAAGTATAATATCAATGCAATGCTATTAGTTAAATTTTATCTATGTATGCAAATATGTACAGGTTTATTTCTATACTAAATGTGATTTGCTTAGGGCTGACAGATTTTTTTTGCTATTTTAACAGTTTATTAAATAGCAATTTGTCAGACAATCTTTATATTATTGATGCAAAACTAACATGAATATATGTTTTTAAGCAAGGTTAAATAGAAGAATAAACTTAAAATGTAAAAAAGAAAAGTACACTCTTTTACTCGGCATTAACTTTTCGAAGAATTTCTAGCATACTGGAACCCTAATTTTCAATTCCTTAGAAAAAGAAGTTTGTTGAATTATAAAGGTATTTAGTCAAACAAAATGACTTGAAACATTACCAGAATGTACAAAGAAACTTCATGCTTTGCATAAATTATTTTCATTAATAGCACAGCATGAAGTGCTTGCTTGAATAACTTTTTTGTCAATAGCAAAAAGAACCTGTTTTCAGAAAAGAAGTTGCACATAAAATTTACAGGAGAATGACAACTAATTTTCATCTTAACAAGTAAACATTAAAGTTCTTTATTTTTAAAGACAATGAAAGTCAGAGTAATTTCCTAAATTGTGCTTTTGGCTAATATTCCCCCAATGTGCCTTAGAACTCACATGCTGCAAACTAGTGACTTTAGGAAAAATTCCATAATCACTAAAGTAGTGGTTTTTACAGTCACATATTTAACTATTTACATGAGATAATTTGTACATATTTACTTTAATTCCAGCATATTACTGGGGAATGTGGGGTCTCTCTTTTGACTCTGGCCTTCTGAATCCATGAAATAGAGGGAAACACTGTGGTGCTTTACCTCTCAGCCTTGGAACTCGTTGACCTTCATTGTGGATGGAAAGCAAAGTGCCCTACATGAAGCACAGCCACCGGGGAAGTCCTGCAGGTTACTCTTCTTATCCACTGACATCCTAAATGTAGCTTTTTCATTAGATGCAAGACAACGAGAGTTAAAATTGAACTTAAATGTGTTTCCTTTTGCTTCAAAACTGAATATGATTTAAAAAATCCTCAAAATGAGTTTCAATATATTTCAAAATAGCATCTGTCTTTCATAAATGACTAATGTGCTAGACATAGGCATATTGAAAATCAGTTCAGCAAACAGGTAGACTCTGCTCACTGCCATCAAGTAGATGCCGCCTCATAGCAATTCTGAAAGTCAGGGCAGAATGGAGGGAGACTGCAACCCTGTCCTGGAATAGAAAACCTTTTCTTTCTCCCTGGTTTCAAACTGCTAAGATTATGGCTGGCAGCGCAACATGTAACCCATGGCTACTAGGGTGGACACACGGTCTTTCTCTAGTAAACCACTACTTAAAATGAACAAAAATGTGAATGTGAAATTATCCACACTTAACAGTTTAATAAAGTATGTATAGATAGAAAGATGATAGAGAAATAGACGTTCGCTTTAATTATTCTGATCACTGAGCCTTGGCCAGTCCTTGCAGACTAAGGCATGAGTCATCTGTTTAAAATGGGATTCCAAATTTTCCCTGGTGCTATTCTAAAATTAGGTGAGATAAAACATATAAGGCAATTACCATAGTGACTAACTACATCACTCATATTATAACAGTGATGCACAGCTCATTGCTGGTACTGTGACCCTGGTCTACTATATGTAGAAGGAGACAGTGTTCTGGGTTGCCACTGGAACTTAAAAGGCCAGTGCTTCAGACTTACGTAGATTTTGGCTGATCACTTTTAACAAGTCCATAGGCCTCTAAGTGACTGAAACGTTTAGTGTTAAAATGTATAATTATTGAGAGACTCAATAGTATATTTAAACATTTTAAAACATGGTTTATAAAAATGCATTGCTCTATTGGAGCTGTTTTGAAGATGCTGCTGGAAGAATGAGTGGGATGTTTCTGCATAGACTTCTCTGATGTTGGCTTAGAGGATATACCAAAACAGAATTAATATTGAAACAATACCGTTTGAGTATTTAGAGGCTGACAAACAGGTCATGGATTAGAGTGCTTTAATTCCTGACCTTCAAATAATGAATATTTTATGCTGAGCCCCGGTGGCGTAGTGGTTGTGCGCAGGACTGCGGCCCACTGGGTTGGAGGTTCAAATCCAGCAGCAAGGCTGGGCCTCCTACTCCCACCACCAGAGGGTAGTGGTGCCCCCCCCCCCGAAAAAAAAAAGAATGAATATTTTTATAAGAAATGAAGTGTTGCTACAGTCACCTTATAAGAGGACATAACTTAGAAAACTTAGAAGGCTAATAAAAGGATGGCTATGAAATAAAATGTTAGTAAAAGGTGATACTGATTAAAGTTGTTACAGACTGAATGTAATACAGTTCTAAGTGAGAGTAATGAGGAGACCAGAAATGTGCCATTTATTGAAGGGGAACCTATATACTCATATTATTTCAGCTAATAGGGTGGCAGAGAAATGAGGTCAAGTGAACACACTGAAAAATATGCCAGATTGGCAGCTCATTTACAACATAATTCGCCCTCTATATTTAATCATATACCAAACACTAAATGCAAGGGAGATGAAGGGTGATGAGCAAATATCAGAGGAGCGAGAGAGACATATCCCTCAGATGAGATCTCTCCAAGTTATAAATATACAAAACATCAAACTTTGAATCAGTTTCGCTTTCTGTTATTAGTGTATTGGAGAAATAGAAGAAGATCGTTTTCAGGAAAAAAATGAATGATTTGTGTTTTTTCAGATTTATTTTACTGTAGATTTCTGTTCTATAAACACTAATGTGTAGGCTTTGGCATGCGCCACTCATGCTCATTATTTTTTCAATTAGCCAGCAAGGTCCTGGGGGCAAGGTCCATGTGCTTCTTGCTATCTGTCGCTTCAGATAATACAGTGTCTGGCAGAAATTCACATGTATATATACTTACAGATATACTTCTAGTCTAATGAGTACATTTAGGAATGAACCTCAAGAAAGAATTTACCTTCTATTTGAATGTGGTCTTTATGGAAACTAACTGCAGCTATGTCATGCTTCATGAAGCATATCTAATATATGTTTTTCCAATTGCATTTAATATTTATAAAATCAGTTGAGAGGTAGGTAGTTGGTGGTTTGATTAAAAAAATGATTGAGAGATAGATAATTTGGGCTTTTCTTCTAACTCTTTTTTTCCCCCAACTCTTAAAGAACTGAAAATCCATCTTCCACTACAGAGCTACGCAGTGGTTGAAGTGGTGAAACATCAGCAAAGACATTTGTAGTCTGGGAACTCAGAGTCAAAGAGAATATGAGTTATGTGTCATAGCAAGGGCAAAAGACTGACTTCCATAGAGAAATACTAATGGTGTCAATTTGCCTCTTTCTAGAATTTTGCTTTTTTTTCAATTTCTATATCTTTTCCTTATACATGAACAGAGTGAACAATGTGCTTTCTTCATTTCAACCCAGACCTTGTAAAAAATGGAGTGACAGACACATGGGTCTTAAGTTGATCTCCTATTCAATCACTATTAATTGATACTTTCAACCTCCTCACTCCACTTGGCTGTCTGTTTGAAATAAAGGGCAGAAAGAAGCACCTTGAAAAAGACTTGTTGCAGACTTGGATGAAGCATTAATCAAAGCAACTAGAAATGAGTTATGCATGTGTGATGTCATCAACTGTCATCACTTTGTTTTTGTTTAGAATCTGATGATCTTCATTCACATGAGTTTTCTTTGTATAGGCTGATCATCATAAATTCTCTTTTAAAATCCTCACTCCACATCATTTATTGGAAATAAACCCAGAGCTAAAAAAAAATGACTATGGTTGGTTGAGTAGTAGATGAGTTCAAAGACACGCAAAGAAAATTGTCTTCAGTATTAGGATCTACCCTGATATTTCCAGGGTCGATATCATGTTCACACTGATGAAATAACTACTATTATAATTTCTCAATCTGATCCTTTATGTATGAGATTTTTATATGCATTTATTAGAGTTGAATGCATTTCCTTATAAGAAAGGACAGTAGTTTATCATGAGGTCTCTCTTTCTCTTATTTTTTTGGTTACAGATTTACCAGAAAATTATTCTTAATTCATTTATTAGCTTGATGAAGATACAGTATTGCCTAAGAAGAAGGCTAAACTACCCATTTACTGTTCTGTTTTTCCCTTCCCTGAGTAATTTAATCTATGGAAAGATCTCTAAAATGAGAAAAAATATTAGTGTCTACTGCATTATAATATCATAAACAAATGACATTGCTATATGGTAGCCAAGCAAATTAAGAAATGAAAACGGGGTCAATGAATACTTGCTTTTAAGAGCATATGTGTTTATTACCTAATCCATGTAAGCACTCAATGCGTGATTATGATGCATGTTTATTGAATAACTATTTTCTGTTGCAAAATGAAATTTCACATGAAAATTTCCAAGCATCTCCAACCTCTGATTTGCAGACACCGGATGTGAGGTATGTTTCAGGCAGTAAAATCTGGCTTGTTGTTAGGTGCCTTTGAGTTGGTTTCAAATGACAGTGACTTTGTGTTCACAGAACAGAAGGCCTCCGAGTCTTGTGTGACCCTCATAATTGTTCCTATTTTTGAACCCATTGATGCAGCCGTTGTGTCAATCCATCTTGTCAAAGTTCTTCTTTTCTTGGTGCTTACCTTAACCAAACACGACATCCAATATTGACAGAGTGAAAGCGTACATAGACTTGTGGAGAATGCACCATGAAGAGCAGCAGCCAATTTGTATATACCACATTGTGTGAATTCTGTTGTTCATAAAACCAATTATAAAATGAGCTACCCCCATGAATATTAGGGAATAAAATTTGAGAAGTCTTGTGCGTAAGGATCTGTAGAGACTAAGGGACATATATTTGCTGTAAAAGAGAGCAAGCATCGTTTTCAAGAGTAATCAGTGATTGTTAGTTATTATTCACTTGGTTTCAACTCATAACAACTCTGTGTATAAAAGGACAAAACACTGCCATGTCCTAAGTCATTCTAACAACTGTTCATAGGCCCATATCCATTGTGGAGGGTCCTCATCTTTTTATTGTTTTTATTTTTGGAGGGGTCGTCAAATTTTTCATGGACCACTTTCTCCACTTCATCAAGCATGATGTCTTTCTCCAAGAGATGGCACTTCATAATCACATGTTCATATATGTGCAATGAAATCTTATCATACTAGTTTTTAATTAGAATCCTGGGTTGTGTTTGTTAGTTCTAGAAAGAGGGTATCCCTTAAATGAGTGGCTGGAAGGATACTGGGAAATTATGCCCTTGAATATTGTTCAAAACAAAGCACACATTTTCCATAGAGCTTATAATATATACATATATTTATGTAGATAAATAGATGATAGAGAGATAGATAGTTTGTTTTTCATTCTTGGCATTCATCTGACCTCTTCCTGAAGTCCTTAAAAAAGATAAACACTTTAAGAAAAAGACTGAATATCTTAAAGTAAACCAAGTCTAATTTACAAATTCAGAAAGACAAGAGGATATATACTGGTACAGATAGGAACTGGAAACACTGGGAATCCAGGAGAGATGATCATTTCAGGACCATTGGTGAGACTGGCGATACTGGAAGGGTGGAGGGAAATTGAGGTAGAAATGGGGAACCAATTACAAGGATCTACATACAACCTCCTCCCTGGGGGACAGGCAACAGAAAAGTGGGTGAAGGGAGATGGTGGACAGTATAATATATGACAAAATAATAATAAGTTATAAATTATCAAGGGTTTCTGAAGGAGAAGGCATCAGGGAGGGAGGGGTGAAATGAGGAGCTGATACCAAGGGCTCAAGTAGAAAACAAATGTTTTGAGATTGATGATGGCAGAAAATGTACAGATGTGCTTGACCCACTGTATGGACGTATGGATTGTGATAAGAGTTGCGTGAGTCCCCAATAAAATGATTTTTGAAAAGAAAGTAGAATTATAAAGAATATCTGACAATTTTGAAAACAGAAGTTTCAACAGAACAAATTCTCACTAAAAAAAAGGAAACCAAAATCAACCCCACTAATATCTCAGACGTTTGTCTAAGCTTTAAATGGAGAAGCTGCTGTTTATTCTATTGGCAGACAGAATAGGAAGAGAAGCTCTACTGTGGAAAATAGGGACCTATCAGAGGGCATCAAAGACATGGGACAGAATGGACAGTGAGCCTAGGTCATTCTCAGTAACTAAGTGAAACTGAGACTCCATTTAGGCCTGCAGAAGCCCACATAACATGCCAGTGTATGTAGCGGTTGTATAGTCATAAGTCACCTGCAACTGTTTCCCTAAATAATGAAGACACCTGGTATAGGTATGACTCCCCAGTGCCCATTGAGAACCATAAATCATCTTTTGGTAGTATTGGCAGAGAGCATCCTTTAAATAATTTAAATCCTGTCCTTTAATTTTCTCCTAATTGTTTTAACTTAGATGTGTTATTGTTTTTATCAGTCCATATTCCTTTAAGAACTTTTAAGGCAGTTTTCTTGTCTGCCTGTGTCCCTGTAAATACGAGGCATAGTTTATTGCTTTTGGCGTGTGCTCCAAATGTCTAAATGTCCTAACACTGGAGTATGAACTTAGATACTGAACTGAGTGTAGCTTATTTTTCATACTTTTTATAAATGTAACCATTTATCCTCCCTTTTGGTCAGCATTGCCTCTCCTCCGCCCCCACTCTGGCCTCATGATTATTTGCTAACAGGTATATATTTTAAAGTGTTTTTAACCCCAGTCTCATTTCATTTAAACAGATTTATGCATAGTCTTTGTCACTTAAAAATTAGTAGATATATATATATATGATCATATATATATGATCTACTTGACTAGAATTACTTTCCACCTTCACTCTGTAAATCATTGAGTTGGTACTAAGCTTCCAACCATGTAGTTTGTTGTAGATGTAGCTCTGACACTCTTATCTGCATTGGAAGTCCTAAAATAATAGAATATACTCCAAAATGAGTCCTTTATGTGACATTCAGTAGTTAAATAGGAATGTGCCGTGTTGGTAGCTTTCTTTTACAAAATAAATACATGCCAATCTGCACCGTTTAATTAAATCAATACAGAAGAAGAGGAGCAGAAGAAGTCACTTAAGTCTTGGAGATGTCTTCTGTAGATATAGAGACACTCCATGATTTCAGAACCAGCAAGTTCGGCAAATAGTTCATCTTGCACCTCTGAGTCCAAGGTAATTGGGACAGTCTGTGAATTTGTCGTAACAAAATAGAAAGAAAAAAAAAACACACATTTTGGGCTGAGCCCCGGTGGTGTAGTGGTTGTGCGTGGGACTGCAGTCCACTGGGATGGAGGTTTGATTCCAGCTCCATGGAGCAAAGGCTGGGCCTCCGACTCCCACCACCTGAGGGCAGTGATGCCCCCCCCCCAAAAAAAAAAACCAAAACAAAACAAAGCAAAACACTTTGTGCATAGTCAATCAACAACTAGAAGAAATTCAGTGCCACAGATAATAAGAACTTTGGAAGGGAAATTAAGGCCCCCTGATTTTAGTCTTTTGCAATTGAAATGTTGCCATGGACACAACACAACTATGAGCAAAGGAGGCATGGGAAGCCACATGGTTAATCTCCAAGGAACTGCTAGTAAAAGTACTGAACAATACTCTAGGTTTAAGTATTTCAATTAACACTTGGAAGTAAAGACAGAGCAGATATTTATGAGTCCATGTACAAAGTGCTTCTCAGATGCACTTGTTACCTGGGATCTTGATGCAAATGTGAAATGCTTGGTGGCATTGAACTATGTAATTAGAAATGTTTCTGAAATCACGGAATGCTAAAAGCTCCAGTTACGCTGTCTTCTAGCACAATTGAGGGAAACAACATTAAGTCCGTTGTTCATTGTTCAGATATTTTACTCCAGCTTTTGGAGTGTTCATGTTACTGACTGTATTTTTATCTTTCAAGTTGTGATTTATATTCTCCTCACTTCCACAAGAGCCCTCAGACTTTTCTACACACTGCAGCTGCCAGCTCAGATGTGCTCTGTTTCTAGTGACATTCTGAAAACACAAATTATCTGTTTGCCCATTTATTTTTCATAGGGTTTATTTTTAGATTCCTGATCCTACCCCCTATTATGATATGCTTTGGGGTTTGACTCATTGAGTCAACATTTTATGCTTTAAATATATCATTCAGTCAATCAGATTCTTGATTGGGTGACAGAATTTTAAACAGTAATCCAACTCGATGAAAAAGATGAACTAATTCTAAAACTTTAGGATATTTCAGTTTGTTAGGAGAGTTCCACAAGAGTCTCGACAGAATAACCTTCCATGTCTGAAGGGAAGCAGTGCTAAGCCTCTGTTCATGCTCCAGATATTGCTTATCCGTGTTAAAGATAAGAAAACAGACTTATAAAAAATTAAAAATTATCAAGGGTTCATGAGGGAAGGAGGTGGAGCAGGGTGGGGAAATGAGCTGATATCAAGGCTCATGTAGAAAGAACGTGTTTTGAAAATGATGACAATGATGACAGCAACAAGTGCATAACTCTGCTTGACACAATGCATAGATTGTGATAAGAACTGTCAGAACACCCCATAATCATTTAAAGAGAAAGAGAGGCACAAACAGAGAAAGAGGAGTGTAGGGGAACTAATCAACTCAATTAATCTTAAGGTTAATTCCCATTATGAAATACATTACTGAATTATTGTCATGTTACCAAACAAATTCCCTTTCCCCAATAAAAGGATTCATAAAGTTGAAAAGTGAAAAAAAATCATGTTTTTTTTCTGGTTGGTATATAAATACTTTGAAAGTGTTTATTTTGCCTGTTTAGCAACTGCCGAAATTTCCATTGATGTAATTTTTCATGCATCTAATTTTTAAATAGCTAATAAATGAGGTCATTTAACAGAATTTTTCCTAAACAGACGTTAAAAACACTACACAAGTTCCCAACCCAGAACAACTTCAGAATTCCAATTTTCCAATATTGCAGCTTTTTCCTGAAATCTCACTAGATATTGTTAAAGCCATTTTCTATAAATGCAAGTATATTGGTAAGTTGTACAATTAACTGGTATTTAATATAACTCAGACCTTTATAACCTATACTGTCTTTACTTCTTACATTCTATCACTATTTTCACCATCAAACATTTTTTGTCTTATCCTTCTTTAAGAGCATGGTTTTGAAAATAGGCAGACTCACCACAAGAGGCTCTCCTACAACTATTTTTTTCATGAACACGTTTCTTAAAGACATCTATTTTAAATGTGCTAATAAGTCACTTAGAAAACTTTGCATTTCAAAGTTTTTAAATTACTGATTTTCACCACTGTTGATACAGATACTGAAAGTAAGTTCATGTGTATTCTATCTATGAAGCATGAACATAGTGCCAAGGTTAAATAGGGTTAAATATGTGCATTGTCCTGCCAAGTTTAGTGAGTTATCTAATGGGAACGGTTTAGGAGACTTGTAATTATTCTGTATCTTTACCTCAAAATTGTGCACTATAGCAAATAAAAACAACAAACAAATCAAAAGAACAAAAAACAAAGACAGAAAACTAAGTAAATGACCTAAAACAGGGAGTTTAGTGAAATGATATGTAAAATATATCTTACAAGCCCTTTAGAGACTTGAAAAAACAATTATAATTCTTTGGAAGGAAAAGTGAGTAAAGTATAACCTTCCAGTTCTGTGTGATTAAATATTTAATTTCCTTTTCTTGCATATAAGCATTTTAAAATTGTTTCAGAGATCAGTGTAGAGGAGCTCTAATTTTGACAAGTGCCCTTGACCAGGCGCATAAGGCAGAGTGAAAGAAAATTCTTCCAAATCCTACATTTTCTTGGATATTGTGTGAACACTCTTTCACTACATGAAAAGAGCTACACACTGTTGTCTTGGCAAAGCTATCCATACAAGGTAGCAGTCAAGGGGAAATCTCAGCATTGGTTCCCCTAAATTTCTCACCCAAACAGGAGTTGAATCCAAGTCAAATATCCTTAGTTGAGTTGGTATTAAATGAAGTATTTGCAGAAGAAGACTTACATTTCAGCATTTAGCTAATTTTGGTATTGCCATATACTGATAATTGATTGATTAAATGGGTAACACCAGAAATATTTTTGTCTATATTGCTGGAATTATCTATCAATTATTAAAAATAAACAACAAACTACGCAGTCCAAATGTAGTTATAAAAAGTAAAGGACCATTTATTGCCATGTTCATTTTTTTAATAAAAGGAAATATGGAAAAGAATAATTTCTACTATAATTTTGTCTGATTTTTAGTAAATTTACTAAATATATGCTCTAAAATTATAGTTAGCACTGAAATCAAGGATGCAGTACAATGTTTTATAACTTTTTCTCAAAGCAATGAATATTATGTCAATATATTTATCAAAATCAATAAATGTTTTCTAACTTACTTATCAGAAATCAGCCTTGACTTTATATATAACTAATATAGTTCTGCATATATGATCTGTGTCTAGCTATATATGCTATCATTAGCTCAACATTTAATGTCAGAACTTTTTTTTCTTGGTTTTTGGTTTTTGGGGCATCACTGTTCTCCGGTGGTGGGAGTAGGAGGCCCAGCCCCACTGCTGGAATTGAACCTCCGTCCCAGTGGGCCGCAGTCCCGCGCACAACCACTACGCCACCGGGGCTCAGCCTTCATCAGAACGTTTTTTCATAAAAAAAATTATGCCATAAATACTTTAGAGACTATCTTTGACATTTAACAACAATGAAGTATCATTTGGATTTTACATTAACTTGAACGTCAAATATTATCTATGATTAATTGAAAGGAATAGAATAAAGATTATAAAAATGAAAAATAAATATATATTTAAAATTTTAAGTATATTTTATGAAAAGAGAACATGAAAAAATATTCAACTCCTTAGGAAAATATAGAAACACTGTAAAAAGGATTAGACAATAAAATAATTAGTTTGAGTTCTTTGTGTTTAAATATTTATTTACATAACTAGGCACTATGTTTTCTTCCCTGAAAGCTCATAGACCTTTTTACATAATAAATATTCATAACTTTTTGCTGAAAGTTTGATATTTGTTTAAACTGTATATTTGAACACACTGTCAGTTCCGTCTTTCATTCATCAGTAGATATATAGAGTATTATATGAAGTGAAATAATTTATCTATTTTTCAATTAAATACCATATTATCTACAGTAACTTAAATTATTTTGAAATATCAGATGTATTAGCTATTGCAAAACCATTATGATTAGATAATGTAAATACCCATCTTTATTTTTTAAGGACCTACTACTTTTATGCTAATTTTATTTGCCATGCTTAAAATTGGGGGGGCTGAGCCCCGGTAGCTAGTGGTTGTGCGTGGGACTGTGGTCCACTGGGATGGAGGTTCAATTCCAGCTCACAGGAGCAATGGCTGGTCCTCCTACTCCCACCACCAGAGGGCAGTGATGCCTAAAAAACTAAAAAAAAATTTGGATATATATTTTGGCTGGTTTATAGAATACTTAAAAAGCTGATTTGAGTAATTTCAAGTCTATTTATTTGCTATAAAGATGATGGACATGGTACCAAAGTACTTCATGATTACAAAGGTAAATATATTTAAAACCTCGCCAATCATGAGTGCCACGTGAAGCAGCATTATCCATAAAAGGGAAACAAAGACTAAATCTGAGCAGCAGATGTCAGGGAATAATTGATTTATTAAATACTCTTTCTTGTTCTCAGTGAGAATATTTTAAAATCTCAACCAAGAGAATACATACTTTGAATTCATTCATGAATTGTTATGGCATAGTGGTAAAACTGTGGACTTGAAAATAGAAGCCATCTATAAATTTGAATACTTGTAACATTTTAGTTAGCATCTTTGCTTGTATGTGTTTATCTGTAGAATTTTCATATCTATTAAATAGCACATTTCATTTACACAGATCATATTTATACACAGGAACCCTGGTAGCATAATGGTTACACATTGGGCTCTGATCTTCCAGGTCAGCAGTTCAAAACTACCAGAGACTCCGCAGGGGGTGAGGAAACAGGGTTTGCTCATTCCGCAGAGAGGGCAGTTCTCCCGTTTGGTGAGCGTGACTAGACGGCAGAGAGTTTCTGTTTGTTTATTCTGGGTGCTTTTTTTTTTTTTTAAATACAGACACATGATATAAAAGACCTATATAGTTTTTCAGAAAATACAGTGTGAAATAAACTTTTCTGAAGTATGTGGAAGGCAGACTCACTGCTAGTGGCTCCACACTGATTCAGAGGAACCCCGGAGGGCCGTGTAGAACTGTCCCTGTGGTTTCCAGACAGATCTCTTCACAGGAGTCAGGAGGCTAATCTTTGTGTCCTGGAGCAGAGGCAGACTGGGGACTGCAGCTGAGTGGTTAGTGAAACCACGCCCACGCCGGGGTGCTTAGAAGGCAGAAGGCAGGTAACAACTACCGATCTACAAAGTTAATTGCCAATATCCACATTCCAAAGAGACGGGGTTTAACATCCATGTCTTGTTTAGCACTTGGTCATTTTTTCCTTTGAAAACAGAACATGATCCAGGTGACTTTCTGCTGGTAGACATGAATAGATTCCCTAGACACTCGTCAGTGTATTCAGTATACGGACTGCTTAACTCCTATATTGGAATTATTGTTTATAGCTATAATTTTATTTATAGACAACTGAAGGTTTCACTTATACTATCCATCTCTTTGCTAATTATTAATAGTGCTTAATTATTTTGTTTTCCCATTATACACAGGTACACAAGTGTGGGGGTGCACTAGTTCTGTGAAGAGATGCTAACCTCCAGGTCAGTAGTTGGAAGCCCTCAGGACTCCATAGAATCAAGATGGTGCTTTGGACTCTGGTAGAGAGTGGCAATCTTAGAGCCCCACAAGACAGTTCCCCTGCCCTCAGTGGGAACTATAGTGAGAGTTGCCTAGAAGGCAGTGAGTTTCACTCTTTTATTTGAAATATAGATTCAGTTACACAACATATTGTTTCACATGTATGTGCATTGAACTTTCCTGGGATATGAGTCAAATAGACATTCCTTCCCTCTATCCATCAGTTAGAAGCCACACACTCCCCCTGTAAAGTTTAATTATAAAAGCACACTATTAAATCACAACAGAAGGGCTCTCTGTCCATAAACTAGCATGGAGACTCCTCATCCACAAGTTACTGCTGTGAAAGCTTCTACCACCAGTTGGGATGATGGGCAATGTCATTTACCAGTGAAAGTCTGCATATCTCATGTGACTTACAAAAAGGCTTCCTATGAACAAAACCTGTGGTTTCACAGCAGTCTTTAAAGGTACTGATTCAGGAAATGTCCAGGAGATGATTGATTTAAAGGCCATAGTTGGCAGCAATTTCCTGACATGCAAAATTGAAAGAAATGTATGAGAAATGTGGCCAAGGAATTGAAAGTATTCTCTGACATACTCTGAAAATTTGCTATTCAATATTTTTAATGTCTCATAGATTCTTATTTTTATTCAAATGTATATTATCAATGTGTAATTTCTAATTATCACTATTCTTTGATTATTCCTCTAATATTCGTTATTAGTTATTTTATTTAGTTATTGGGTGAAAGAACAACTTCATTATTTTTCTTTTCCATCGTGTTTTACCAGTCATTACAATAAAACAATTAAGGAAATGCAAGGTGGAAACATACTTCTACCTATATAAAATTCACATGAAATATTCAAGGATGTTTTCATTTTTTATTTTGCTTTTAGGAAAACTTACTGTGTTCATTGTTTTTGAGATGCTGACATCGTGGTGACCCCATGAAGTTAGAGTAGAACTGCTCTATAAGATTTTCCCATCTGTGACCTTTCAGAAGAAATCACTAGCTCTGCTTCCGGGCACTCTGGGAAGTTTCCAAACACCAACATATTGGCCAGGATTTCAGCACTTAACCTTTTTTGGTAGCAGTTTTAGTGGCACTTAATTTACATGTCATACAGCTGAATGATTCCATCATACAAGGATACCTATCCAATTATCACATTCAAATCTAATACACATTCTTCTTTATGCTCATTGTTATTCATATATATTTTTAATTGGTGCAAACATATATTTAACAAAACAGTTTCCAATTCTACAACTTCTGTATGTATAATTGAGTGCCACTGATTATATTCTTCATGTCATGCAGCCATTATTGATATCCTTTTACAGATTTTCCCACCACCATTAGTATAAACTCAATGCTCTGACATAAGAATTCTTTCTCCTTCACCCATGGCAACCATTGAACAAGTTTGACTTTTTCCTTTCTCTGTTTTTAATCTGTCTTTCTTTTAGTAATTTTCTTGATATAATATTTGCATAACATACATTCTTAAATAATTTTAATAAGAGTTATATATGCATCATTACAGTCAGTTCTAATGCTCCCTTCCCCATCCTGCAATTGTTGTTACTCCCCAGATCCTCTCATCTCCCATCCTTCCCCCCCAGCCTCCCTCCATATGCAAGAAAAACCTTTGCATCTGTTATTGTCTCTCAGCATCCATTCTTTCTGTGCTTTACAGAATGGGAAGACCAACCAAAACAATAAGAAACCAAAAAACAAAACAAAAGACTATAAGAATATAAAAGTAAAGAATAAAACAAAAATACTACTGTTAATAGTTTAAAAGACAGAGAAGAAATTGCTGTCATGGAACATACAAGAACAATTTGAGCCTCAAGCAAATTCATGTTGGGTCAAGAGGGAGGTCAAATGACCAAGTATCATGTCATACCATAGTTCTATCCACTATAATTAGGTTGACAATAATTTCTGTCTGAGAATATCAGATCCCTTGTCTGTGACTAAAAGGGGAATTTCCAGAGGCTAAATCTGACTGCACATTCTGCAGATGGAGGTTGATCACTCACTGTCCTCTAGAGCTTTCCACAAATTGATTGTTCACAATTAAATCTCTGATATTTTTCCCGTCATCATATTTGAATTTTTTTTATCAGCATCTTGGATGATGACACTGGCAGGTGTGTTTCTTCTGTGTGGACTTCGGGTGACACCTTACTTAGGGGGCTGCT
Organism: Nesogale talazaci; assembly: GCA_004026705.1. Classification (NCBI taxonomy): domain Eukaryota; kingdom Metazoa; phylum Chordata; class Mammalia; order Afrosoricida; family Tenrecidae; genus Nesogale; species Nesogale talazaci. The sequence goes on along the minus strand of PVJH01000710.1, from coordinate 69,509 downwards.
CTTCAGAACACAAACCTTTAAGAGCCCCCACACTATTCCATTTAAGAGCTGGGCACCATCTTCTTTCTTTACCATACAGGTATAACCATTTTGATGAAACTAATAAGGACCTAGGAGAGAAAACTCATTAACTATAGACGTTATAAAAATAATGTTGACTCTACGCTTTTAAATAAGAATGTAAAAGTGTTGGGATTAAAAAAATAATAAAATAAAAGTGCTTCTTTTTTGGTTCATGTACTGATTTAATAATTTCTTTAAATACAATCTTAAAAAGTACATTTAAATATTCATCTTTGCAGGCAATTTTTCCCTGTCACAGTAAACATATACATTTTTCTATGTGGTCTGTGACTTTTGCTGAGCCAGAAAGGTAAAAATGCAATGCTTCTGCAGATGTTGAAGCTATCAGGTGTATTACTCAAGTGCATGAAGCACTTTGAAGTTTTTACTTGTTATTACACTTGTTGCTAGGGTCTGGATGAGTGCTTAACCCATGATTTTTAGTATTAAGTGTTGTTGGGTAAAATAAAATGCATAATATCATAAAATTGTAAAATATAACATGATCCTTTTGATTAAGATTAAAGCAAGGCAAGAACTGAATAAATAATAATTATGTTACATGATGCATCATTTCTACCATCTTGATTGCCCTAGTTAAACAGAACTCAATATTTTCTTGTGAATCTATTTACACCTCTCTACCTATTAGTTTGCTTAATCTCCCCAGGAAATGTATGGCAGTTCCTTTTTACTGGCGTTATTCCACAGATGAAGAAAAAGACCCCACAAACTGTTTGAGAAACCCACAGTGGGGTGCTATGGATCTGTCTTGACCCTGGCAGTGAGAGATGCCCCACTGTGTAGTGGTTCCCAGTTAGTCTGTTAACTGTAAGATCAGCAGTTGGAAGCCCCAGCCACTCCATTGAGAAGGAAGGGGCTTTTGACTCCCTTACAGAGTTACTGGTTGGGCTATAGGCTCGCTATGAGTTGGCATTGGCTTGATAGCAGTGGATTTGTATAGGATTCAAGTGAATTGGTGTAGTAGTTCATCCTATATATCAGGAGCCAAGTTTAAAGTCTCAGGATCCAATCTCTCTGTGTTGTTTCTCTGTATTGATGTTGCTGAAGTGTATTATAGGTCAAGGACGTCACAATACTCCTGTTGATTTCCCAAACTGTACCTCTTTAAAGAAGAAAGTCTAATCTGTCCCCCAAGGACCGAATGGTGGTTTTGAACTGCTGGCCTTGCCGGTAGAAGCCTAATGGGTAACCACTAGTCCTCAAATGTGGGGGTGAATTCAGCAACCTAAAAAGGGTCGCACTGTCACGGGATTTAATCGTGTCCAGAATAGGTGTGTACTCTTATATTTTCCCATTTTATTATTCAAGGAAGGTGTGAATGAGAGATGTTCAAGAAAATGAGAAATTGGTACAAACTTTGGCCAACACTGATGTTCAAATTTCATGTCAACACTGAAGTTCAGAACCAGTATTCCACAGTAATAATTTAGGGATATTGTTATCTTACACATCTGAGTTTAACATCTTTGTCTACATGTATCTGCCATTTTTATTTCAACTACCTACTTTCTGAAATTTATGTGATTGAATTTGCTGGTTCTTTTTTCCCTCATTGTTTCTTTCCTTTCTTCCCCAAATGAATCTTGGTCTACTACTTGGAACAGTTTCTTATGGTCTTTTATTGCCTTTTGTTCCATCCTATTTTATGCTCATCTTATGTTTTAGTTGCTTTTTAATGTATTTATTATATCTCTCCAAAAATACTAATCTCAATGTAGGTGATAACATAGTCATAGCCAAGAAAATAATCAAATGTTTTAATAAATGAACTTAATCTAATAAATTTCCCAGATAGTGGAAAAGATAGAATTGACTTCAGCCACACTCAATATCTTGCCTACATAGTTGAACAGGAAATTGACATTGAGTTTGTCAGACACAAAAATCATGACTATTTCCAGCATTAATACTAATATTATTGGGAAAGAAAAATTGCTAAGTTTATAAAACATAATTGCATAATTGTTCTTCATTTCCCATTTTACACACTCTATACTTTCTACCAAAAATTTAGGCTTGATAAAAATTTGTTTCTGATTTCACAAGAGATGAATGAAAGTCTATTAAGCATCTATCTTTCTAAACCAACAGGTATACAAAGCATATTCAGTTTCTAAATTATTTAAAGAAATGCTCATATTAACTATAAATACATTTTAATGTAAATAAAATATTTAAAAATGACTATTAATGCCTTCATCCACATATTGTTATTACCTCCTCATATACTCTAAGGGCAACTTAAATCCACTATTGGGTTAAGCACACATCATAAAAATGGATTAATATTCTACTATATTTCTATGAAAGTTTCATTTTAGCAATAATGTTATTAAGGACACCAATATTTTATACAAATTGCTCAGAATAGATGTCTATTTATGACTTCCACTGAATGTTAAGTACAAGTGTATGGAGTGTGTGTGAATGTGAGAGAGAGAGAGAATAGGAGAAGAGGGACTACCAGATGTGGTTTTACAATGTGATCTCTACCATTCACTTGGATGTCAGATTCTCATATTGAAATGATTTCTTGATTCCTTCAATATTGAATACTTATTTCCTGGATCATGCTTATCAAATCATACCTACTATTATTGTTACTTCTATTAGATTTTAATAGACTATGGGTTTCTCAGAGAGAGAGGGAACACTCTTCTCTTTGGATGTCCTGCAGTACTTACACAAAAACATGCAAATAACTCTTGTTGCAGAGGGGAAAAAATCTTGTTAAAGTAAATAAATAAAAGATTTTTCTCAATTGTTTCAATAACACAGGTTTGAACTGAACAAAAGTCAGCTCAAGGAAAACTCTGGTAATCTGCTTTCACATCCTTACATTATGCTTTTTAAAGCATGAAACTTTTTAATTATTTTGTGACCCTGATATATATCCCAACTTAAAATTCACTTCTAAAATTTAAAGGTTCTCAAGAAATTTAAATATAATGCTTTTCTGTTAATGAGAGTGTTATAAGTTTCCAGCATTTTCTTTATTCATAGAAATCTGCTTTTATGTGTGTGTGTGTGTGTGTGTGTGTGTGTGGCATCACTGCTCTGGTGGGAGTAGGAAGCTCAGTCTTGCTCATGGAGAGATAGTAATGGATTTGAACTGTCAACCCTGTGGCCTGAAGTCCCGCACACAACCACTAGGCCACCAGGGCTTATCCTCAAATCAGCTTTTTTAAAGCTATTAATCTGGTCTCTACATTTCTGTTAATCTGCATTTCTAGTTAGTTTGCTCCTCCAGGGTTTCATTTTCTATCTTACTGTGTTATTCTTTATTGTTTTGCTAAACAAATCCCTACTAGTGATGTGTAAGGCAGGTTATGAATTGATTTAGTAAATGAGAATGTTGTCTGGTTTCATTCCATCCAAATAAGAACACAGGAATCCTGTGTGGTCACCAGCCTCTTCTATGTGTGTGTTTTCATCTTATCTTAAAGTTCTTCCACAAATTACATTATACTAGGACAGAGATTACAGGGCTGTAAATTTCCAAGCTGTAACTCAAGCTTCATCTATGGTTCCATCACCATTGTGAAGTAACTGTCTATCAAGAACCCTGTAGGAGGACAAAAATAAACATTATATTCTATCCACAAGAAACGCATCCCTTTTAGTGAGGATATAACCCATTTCAAGCATCAATGACAGTATCATGGGGATTCGCATTGTTCTTTGGGAAGGAGAGGAAGATACATTTCAGAAAAGGTAGATAATCACTGACTATTGAAAGTCTCTTCTCACTCTTAATCTCACATATTCCGTGATTTATATCCCCTGTGGATAAAAACTGTGTATACATTTCTCTGTTACATTTCATCTATTTTTTGGACGATCTTTGCACATACAATTTTACAACTCATTTATAAAATAGATTTATCCAACTCATACTCTTTCTGTCCATTCTCTTGGAAACCACCAACCACTAAAGACATCATTACAAGAAGCCCGTGAATGTGTCAGTCATGTAAAAATATGGCCAGACTCTCTGAAATGCACCAGGACACACACACATATTTGACTTCAGCATGGAAACTCTACATCAGACTTTGCCAAAAGATGTGAAACATACCAATCCTCCAAGGGTCTAATGAATAGATTTAGGCATATTTGCGCTGAAGCAGTTTGAATGAAAAATATTCGTTGCATCATACAATCCCTTCGCAGTTGTATTGAAATCACTCTTGCCCAGCTGGGCTCTAATTATCACTAATTGCACACTCTGATATTGGTGTATACGAGGGGTTCCCAGTGTATCACATGGGTGCATTGCAGCGCTCGTGCTTTCCAGGCTAAGCTGCTGTTCTTTTAGAAGGCATCCACCATGGACTGCGGTCTGGTCTCCTCTTGGTCCCTTCCCAGTGCACCCATTAACTTTAATGAAAGAAACACAACGCAGGCACAGTGAGTTGAGAGCAAATACGTGTCATCATATGCATCTGATTGCAGGCCACAGGTTCCACTGTTTTTAACCACCTCCTAAAAGCTGGCTCTTTGCAATCATAGATGATGGCAGGAAAACAAGGGGGAAAATGTAACACCTGGGCCACTAGAAGTCCCCTCCAGATGTACACAGCAGTGTTTGCGCAGGAGCCAGAGGCACGACTCAGCTTTACTCTGCACAGGTAAATGAAATGCCTATGTCCCCCATCAAACGGGACATCAGTGAATTTAAGCCCACAAAGACATAGGTATAACAAGACCCTCAAAGAATACTCATTTTGTTTAAATAGATAATTCAGGACATAGTTTTCTCTGAGAGAAAGCTGAAATATTTCCTTTTTTTTTTTTCATTTTGTACCAGAGGTTAAAGACCATGACCTATGCATTGTGGTTCTTCTAGCCAAGTCCCTGGCTCCTGTCAAGTGACCTTACCCTGCATGGGTTTGGTAAGCAGGCAAAGGAAGGTAGCGATAAGTCTTACTTGTGAGTATCATGGCTAAAATTCCCTAGCGTGCCATCCTGCTGTGTGTTAGGAAGCAGGAGATGGATCTCATTACCAGCAAGGTCCAGTGATGGGGCATGTTTATATACACCCATGGTGCCTGCATGGTGACCCTCCTGGATCCAGAAGACAGCTATACCATCAGAGAAGCAACAGTACAACTGAGAGGAAGAGCATGGAAAAGAACTCTGGATTCTCCAACCCGTTAAGGAAGCAAAGAGGAATGCTATCGAGCTTGTGGAGTGGAGTGGCTCTGGGGCTCTTATGTAATTGGAAATTTGGACTTGTTAGTCCACAAAGGTGGAGCGACTGCTCTAGGACTGAGGCTTATGGAGCGAGGTGCCTGTGGGCACTTGATTCAGGAAGCTGGGCTCTCAGAGTCAGGGTGCTTAAGCCTTTGGGTTGAGGTTCATAGCACAGTGGCGAGCCCCTTGGGCAGTTATTAGCAGACTTGGCAAGATGTTGCAACAAGTCCTGATAAGCAACTCAGCGCTAAGCATTCCTCACTGGCATCACAACTCGTTAGCCTCCTTCATCAACTCTTTAATCATTTTGATAGCTTGGTTTTGTCTGTGAGGTCTTTCTTGCTATCGCAATAGAGATTAGAACCAGAAAAATAGTACTAGATAAGACCACACATGATGAGGCGAGTAATGATTTATTTGGATTGTCCTAACATGGTGTGCTTGAATACTATTTGGATAATTGCAATAGAATAATGATAACTGGGAAGCAATTTTAAAGTTAACTCACAGAATACAAAAATTTCCAAAGGATGACTAAATGTTAAATGTTGTTGATATTCATGGGGCCCAGGTAAGCGTTAGATGGCTAGTCTTACAAGTCAAGTGCTCCAACGCTTCTGTGTGAAAAAGATATCTGCTCACAAAAACGTTTCCTTCTTCAGAGATTCTATACAGGCTCTGGGGGAAGACAGACTTGACTCCCTGACAATGGACTTTACTATTGCAAAGAGTCCCAGTGAATAGGTATTTAATGACTCATACCACATTTACTCAATCTGCTTACTGAGGAAAGAATGAAAAAAATCTGGTTTAATAAACATATGTTGTAGACGTTAAAAAAAATCTGGTTTATATGAAGAAGAAGAATGCAACGTCAGAGTGGAGGAAGGCTTATTAACAACCTGTGAGGTGCAGATCACACAACCTTGCCTGCTGCAGTGAAGAGGACTGGAAGCACTTGCTAAAGAAGCGCAAGGATTGCAAATCAACATAAGGAAAACAAAAATCCTCCTGATGGGGCCAGTAGTTATCACCATCATAAAGAGAAAGGTTGCAGTTTTTAAGGATTTCATCTTACTTGGATCCACAATCAATGTTCCTGGAAGCTGCAGTAAAAAGATCAAACTGCGCATTGCATTGGGTGAATCTGCAGTACAACACCTCTTTACAGGTTCTAAAAGCAAGGAAATCACTTTGAGCACTAAAGTACATCTACCAAGTCTGCCATCTTCTTTCTTTCTTTTTTAAAACGTTTGAAGGGGGGGGGGGGCGCTCACACAAGTCTTATATTGTGTCAAGCACACTTGTACAATTGTCATCATCATTCTCAAAACATTTGCTTTCCACTTGCACCCTGGGTATCCTTCCCTTCCCCACCCTCCCCCCTAAATGAACCCTTGATCATTTATAAATTGTTGTTATTATTTTTCCTGTCTTACACTGATTGGTTTCTCTTTTTATGCACTTTTCTGCTTTCCCCAGGGGTTATAGATACATCAGTGGTTCTCACCTGTGGGTTGCGACTCTTTTGGGGGTCAAGACCCTTTGACAGGAATCTCCTAATTCATAACACTAGCAAAACTATAGTTTGGGGAGTCAAAAAACATGAGGAGCTGTATTAAAGGGTCGTGGAATTAGGAAGGTTGAGAACCACTGAAGTAGATCATTGTATCTTTCCCCTTTCTCCCCACACCTTTCCCTTACCCTCCTGTATCATTGTTTTCATTATTGGTCTGGAGGGGTTTATCTGTCCTACATTCCCTATGTTTCCAGGTCTTATCTTCACCAGTGTACATGTTTTGGCAAAGTAGAACTGGGATCATGATAGTGGAGGGGCCAGAAAGCATTAAAGAACTAGAGGAACTAGATTTGTTACCCTGGAGGAGCTTAGATCTCAAGTTACCTGAATGTGGTCACACTCTCTTTTCAGGCTCAAGGCAGAGTATTTGTAATGTGCTATATTATAAATCATATTAAATTCCAGCAGCATCAAAATAACATAGGCACAAATGTTAACTGTACTTAGAGGTGAGGCATAAATTGACAAGACTACATAACTATTAAGTGACAGAATTAGGACTGAAATTCACGTCTTTTTGAGGAAAACAAAGCAAAAAACAAAAAACAAAAAAAGCAACAATAAAACAACAACAACAACAACAAAATGTCCATGATCTGTTTGTTGATCTTCAGGAATGTTTTTTGGTTGAGTCTGATGGGGTGTCAAGTTCTGGCCCCAAGGTCTAATTTTGATATGCCCTGGGGACTTTATTGGTTTGAAACATATCCTGAGTGTTTCCCCTGAGTGTGTTGGAGTCAAATCATGGACCATTCCTGCACTGTACCCTCGCATGACACTATGGGTCAGTGAAAGATACCGGGTCTCATAATGGCCCTATGGTCCCCTCTGTGACAGGAATAAGGCTTGGTGGACTGCGTGTGTTGCACTCTCTCTTCCTCCCCCTTCATTTGTTCCTGTGTACCCTGATCAGACATGTCCCACTCCCTGAGATATAGGTTTAGTGCTGTCTTCTGAAGTGAATTCTTCTGCAGAGATTGAGGGTGGGGAGTGGCGCCATGGCATTTTCAATGGTTCATATGCTTGTAGAAATTGGACATTGAGTAAGGAAAACAGAGGAATAATCAATGCATTTAAGTTATGATGCTAGAAAAGAATATTGACAGTACTATAGACTGCCACAAACAAGTCTGTCCTGGAAGTGAAAGTGTTCTCCTTAGAAATGAAGAGGGCAGGCTATCTCTCAAGTACTTCGGCCATATTATCAAGGGTAACTTGTTCCTAGAGAAAGATATCACCATTAATAAAGCCAAGTTCAGTGAAAAAGAGGAAGGTATTTGACAAGCCGAACTGACACAGTGGATGCAAGTTTGGGCTCAGGCAGAAGGGTAAGTGAGAGGATGGTGCAGGCCTGGGCAGCATTTCTTTCTACTGTACATGGAGTTTTCCTGAGTTGGACCCTATTTGAAGGCACCTAACACAAATAGCCCCTATCCAGAAGCCAGAGCTTTGGCTCCACAAACTTCTCCTCAAGATAAAGATGTGGTTTTTCTCCTTTCTGAAAGATCTGAAGATTTGAAAACTGCATAGGGGTCATTCTAGTCTCTTCTCTGGGGTCATTCTTGACTGGAACTATCTTGATGACATGGATTGTTAGTTTTTCACATTATAGGCAACTACAAAATAAACCTGAAAATATAAATATAATCTGAAAAGATCCTAAATATCTGTGTATGTACTATATGCAGCCTCAAACTACAACATAAGAGCTAAAATGTTTAAAATTTTGCAGAAAACAAATAAGAACAACAACAACCTCACCTGTATTTTAAATGTGTATTACGATGGAAATAGCTGAACTCATAGTTAAGCACTCCACTACTAACCAGAAAGAAAGTGGTTCAAACACAGTCAGCTATTTCATGGAAGAAAAACCAAGAGCTCTATTCACGTAAAGAGTACAGCCCAAAGCACTCTGGCACATGCAGTCACTCTGAATTGTAATATTAATGATCCTCTTTAATTATGCTCCTTGCCAAGTTGCCTCTTCTTGGTTCCCAAAACATTCAAAGAAACTCTATTTGATGATTTAGTTGTGTATTCAATAAACATGCTATGGACAAACTCCAATCATTTACATGATACACTTTTCTAAATCAAGAAGGGAGGGACTCATTAGCTGTCCATTGCTGGTCATTGGGATCAGATACACTCTTTACAAAGAATACCTACATGTCATCTATGGAGTTTCCCTAGCATAAGGCTAACTAAAGTCAGCCACATTTTTTTTTGAAATTTATGTCTGTTTTTTTAAAGCTGAGTGTGTGTTCATGAGCTGTGTGTAACTATACATGCCACAAGTATTATTGGTAGAATTTAATGAGCTAACATATTCAAAAGGTTTAAGGAATCCTTTGCACATAGAATTAACAGACATATCTTTGCTATTAGTATTTCTGCTATAATAACTGCTTCTGCTCCCTCTACTATAAAATATTCACCATAGAAAAAGGGACAAGCTTTTTTTTTCTTTTTTAAAATTTAAACAATGTATGAACTAGTATTAGACTATTGTGTTAATATTGGACTTAAGGACATGATCTGCACTGGGCTGGTATGTTTTCTCAATATTCAATTGCTCTTGTATATAAAGCTTTTTCTTGTACACATATGTGTGTGTTTACGAATTTGTCTCTCCAGTCTACCTAGACTAATACACTGATGAAAAGAAGCATATTACTATTGGTTCCTCAGTCTGATGGTGTCATGAGGTGAGCCCCTTGGTTTGTAGACACTGAAAATATGACTGAAGAAGAGCCATCGTCTCAAAGGAGATTCATCCTCAAGGATGCAAAAAGCTTCATAAGAACAAGACCCCTAGGATCTTCATTTGATGATGGGCTATGCCTCAAAGTGAGAAGAAACATCTACAGCTAAATACTGTTAAAAACTAGAACTTGGAATATAAAAATAATTAATTTAGAAAAGTGGTAGTTATCAAAAATGAAATGGAATACATAAAGATCAATGTTCTAGATATCAGTGATCTGAAATGGACTGGTACTGGCCATTTGCATCAGAAAGTTATATCACTTAATATTCTAGAATGACATATTCAAAAGGAACGGTGCTTCATTTACCATCACAAAGTACATTTCAAGGTCTGTCCTGAAGTACAATGTCTGTGATCAGATAATATCTATTTACAAACATGAGAATCCAGTCAGCACAATTTATTCAAATGTATCCACCAACTACTAAAGCTAGTGTTGAAGTAATTCAAAAATTCTTGTTTGTTTTTTTTTGGGGGGGGGGGCATCACTGCCCTTAGGTGGTGGGAGTAGGAGGCCCAGCCTTTGCTCCATGGAGCTGGAATCGAACCTCCTTCCCAGTGGGTCGCAGTCCTGCGCGCAACCACTATGACATCAGGGCTCAAAAATTCTACCAAAGTCTTCTGTCTGAAATTGATCAAATGTGCAATCAAGATGCATTGATAATTACTGCCAAGTGGAATGCAAAAGTTAGAAGCAAAGAGAAAGCAAGAGTAGTGGGGAAATAGTGTCTCAGTGACAGAAATGAAATATGAGATTACACAGTAGAATTTTGCAAGATCCATGAACTCATCATGGAAGAGTTTTTCCCAATACAAATGGCAACTATAGTAGAAGCCTGGTACTCAACCACATCAGTACTCACCACAATCATATTTCAACACAAAATGTCAAGAATATTTTGGATCAGAGCTGGAACTAGAGATGGGAATCTGACTTGATGCACTGAATATTTGTAAATAAACACAGTTCGTATTTTTGTCACTCAGTGTAAATTGTTAGTAAATGTTGTTTAAACCTTTTTTAAGGCTGTGTTTCAAGAATTTTGTTATAAGTTTCTTTGTTTCTGTGGCTTTTTGTACTGTTTTTAGATTAAAAACATGGGTATTAGGGAAAGAGTGTTTTTTGGAAAGAATCATCATTATAAGATATAGAGTAAGTCCTTTTAGAAAACTTTTAAGGAAACAGAAATAAAAGATCTCATTAGTTCCCACCCCGTCCCCACCCCACCCACATTGGATGTCTATTGCCTAGACCTTTCACCACCGTGTGGCCACGCTGGCTATGGTGCTTCTTCTGTGTGGGTGTGGTCTCTTCTCAAGTGGATGGTCTATTGTTTATCTTTAGGCTTTTAAGGCTCCAGACGATATATCCTTTGATGGCTGAGCACCATCATCTTTCTTCACCACATTTGCTTATGCACCCATTTTACGTCAGTGAGCCTCGAGGAATACCAGATTCATAGAACAAACTGTTCTTGCATTGAGGGAGCACCAGGGTGAGGGCCCAAAGTCTACCTGCTGCCCTAATATTTGGCCTATAGATATGTTGTTAAATTTATTCCCACCTTATAACAGATAGTTGTATTTATGAATGGACATACCTATGTTAGACCTCTGCAAGTGCCCTTTGCCTTCTAGCTTTTTCCTCTATTTCCTTCCGTGTCCCTCCTGTCCCACCATCTTGTTCCACCTTCATTGGTGGAACATAGATTCATTGTCCTTGCTTACTCCTGACCAGGCCTCCCACACCCTCTTTGTGCATATCCCGCCCCCACCCCCCCAAGGTGCCTACTGAGGACATGTGGGAGCATGACCAAGAGTGGTGAAGAAAGCTGATGGTGCCCAGCTATCAAAAGATATAGCATCTGGGGTCTTAAAGGCTTTAGCATAAACAAGCAGCCATCTAGCTCAGGAGCAACAAACCCACCATAAAAGAAACTCACTTGCCTGTGACATCATGAGGTGCTGAAACAATCAGGCATCAGGCATCAAAGAACAAAAATCAAAATCAATGAACCAACTCCCAATATTACTGAAGACAAATGGATACAGAGGCAAACAGAGTAGAAGAAAAGATGGTGTCCAGCTACCAAATGATTGAATGTCTAGAGTCTCAAAGACTTGAAAATAACTGAGTCGCCATTCAGCATGGAGACAACAAAGTCCACAGGAAAGAAGCACACCATCAAGTGTGATCAAAAGGGCCCAAAGGGAGCAGATATCAAGCATCAAAGAACAGGAATCACTTCATTATGAGTGAGGGGAGGGGCAGGGTGGGGACCTAAGGCCCACTGGTGGGTAAATGGTCACCCCTTTACAGGGAAGCCACAGGAAGGAGACAGACTAGTGAAAGTGCAGCCAGGCAGTGATGATGTATACAAGTTTCCTCTTGTTCCTGAGGTCTCCCTACCCCCCAACCATCATGGTCCCACCTCTACCTTGCACTGGATGGTAGAGAAGGTATAGTGGAGAGGGGGCTGGAGATATGGGGAAATCAGGATGGATGAGCCCCCTTGGGCCGGTGGTTAGATTGGAACTACTGGATGGGTGGAGAGAGGGTGGGGTAGAGAGACGGAACCAGCTGCAAAGATCTACATATGAACTGTCTGGAGGACAGGCATGGGAGAGTGGGCTGAGGGAGGTGTCGAGCAGGGTAACATACGACAGAATAATAATAATTTATACAGTATTGAGGGTTGATGGGGAAGGGAGAGCAGGGGAACAGGGGAGGGGTTGGAGGAACCGACACCAGGGGCTTGGGGAAAGGGCGGATATTAGGAGAATGATGACGGCAGTGATGTGCGAACGTTCTTGTCACAGTATGTTTATTTATGTATTGGAAAAATGATGTATGAGCCCCTAATAAAATGATTTTTAATTAAAAAAAAAAGATCACATTAAACCGATTTTTTTTTTCAAAGAAAGTCAGTGTGATCCTTGTGAAAAAAGACTCCTGGAAAGCAGCTACCAGTTGTTTTCTGGAAAGGGATTTCCCTTCCAAACAATGACTCTCTCTCTCCATACCTCCTCTCCACATCTGTGTCCACAGACCCGGGTCCTCAGCAATCTCAATGTATGGGCCATACTGTAGTTGTTAAAAATGTGTATAATGTTGTGTTCCTTATTTAAATTCTATTATTTAACTCTGCACTTATTTAATTGGAAATTTCTATGTAATGTTTTATATGAAAGCTAAAGTTAGGTTAAAAACTTGGCAGTTGAGAATAGATTAATCAATTTTCAGTTATTTCTTATGAAGAAAAATTGATTTGGAATTTGATTGTATTGTATGTTGAAGCTCCTTCTAGAATGAATTAGCATTGTGTTCCAGGATTCTATGGTATATAAATGAAATTCTCTAGATGTAATTCACAGAAATAAAATTGACCACATCAGTGGTTGAGAAAATGGAGAAGATCAATATCTACAGTTAAAACTAGGCTGGGGCTTACTGTGGAATGGACCATATATTCTTCATATCTAAGCTCAGATTGGAGCCAAAGAAAATTAGAACAAAGTCAGAAGTCGATTTATGACATTGATTATACTCCACCTGAACTTTGACATCGTTTCTCAGTCTATTAATATTATTCTCACCTTATGCCATGGCTTTGCTATGATGACAGTCCCTTTCATCACACTCTAATAAGATATGTCATCAGTGTACAAAATAGTCAGGTAGTATATTTTTACTATTGTTATACATTATGATTTTGTGTAACTAAATCATTGATACGTAAGGAGTAAGGGCATATCATTTAATTTCTTGATTTTGGCTTATTTGGGCATTAGTTATGGATCCATAGTAAATTAAATCCTTACAAATTTCAATATTTTCTAATTTTATCAGGATGCTTTTTACTAGTCCAAGTATGTGTGTACACATATACATATACATATATGTATATATGATCTGTGAGTAAATGCTTCAATTCCATTTTCTTTCTGCAAAGTTGATTTATAGCTTTATCTTATATTTTTAATAAATTCTTTCCAATTCTGATACTCTGTTCTTTGCTGTAGTCTGCTACTGGAAATATTTGATTAGCATATAGATTCAATCTATATAATGAAGAAATACTCCTGTGGAGTATAATAAATGCTATCCTCCTATTGACAGTGTTGTACTATACATGACATCCTAAAATATTCTCCTTGACAGTGAATGTGACATTGTTTCTAAAGATTTGTATTTCCTGTATTTTCTTCTCTGGCAGTCACATAATCTGGTGGCAATTGGAAGATTGAGAGTGTAGGGGTGGAGTCTAGCCTGTCAATCTGGAGATAACCACTGAGATCTCTGTTTGGGCATTGCGTTCTCCTGAGAATGCTGAGAAATCTGGCTGTAAAAGAAAGACAATAATACCCGTACATAAGAACTTGGTGAAGGTAGGGCAGAAGGAACTCATCCTTCCACAGAAAAATAAACAGTTTCATCATGTAGATCTTGCCCGTGTTTATCACTGGCTTCATATTTTTCACTTGCAGAATATTGGAGTTGTTATGTTACTCATGTATCACTTATTATGAAAAATTGCACATTAAATTCTGTGCTCACTGGGGTCCCCTCTCTCCAAACTTCAGGGTGTTGGTGATTGTTGTCGATGGAACATCCCCTGCCCCTCTCACAGTGCGTGGTAAATTAGAAGGTAGCAGAGAAGCACTGATGTGCTGTAAATTAAGATCTATTTCATACCCAGGATCTTTCTTCACCACAAGTAAGATGCATTGATTGAGAGTAAATGATTTTTTAAAGCATAAACATCATTTATGCTTTAAAGTATATGTTTTAAAGTATATCTATTATGTTTTAAAGTATATCTATTTCCATTAATTAGAGTTACATACAAGATTATTTAGAAGCTTTTTTCCTACTGTAAAAGGTTTCATTTTTGTCCTTTGTCTGCACATACACACACATACACACACACTTTTGAATCATCACTCCTTTAAAAGCCCACAGGAATCGTTAAGTAATGAAATAAATGTGCATATAATGTCACATTTGATTTCTGATTGTTTCTGAGTGGACAGGTTTGCTTTCTTTCCTGTCCAATAATAAAAATTTCCCTCTTTGAATGTGGGTCATCACCTAGCATTGGAAAGTTTAAACATAACTAATCTGAAATACTCACCAACCTCTAAATGGATGTTAAGATGGTTAAACAGCTTTGCAATACTGAGGTTTCATTACCTTGGTTCTTTCTGGTAGCAAATAACATTTATCATCCATTTTATGATCTGTTCTTGCTTTGAAAATTTCAAGATACTTAAAAAAACTAGATTTTTGGTAGTAATTATAACACACATATAATGTATATGCATATATATGCATACGTATATATTCCCTTTTAATCATTTGACTTCAGATAAGCTAGCCTTCTTAACTTTTTCATTGTTTTGTCAAATGTGATTCTTTTCCTTCTTTCCACCAAAATCCCTGATTCTTTGAGGACAGAATCCTTTGTCTGTGAGGGACTGACAATGTCCAGAAGGTCTTTCTGTGGGAGCCTTCTTTGGAGGTGGGAAGGGAGATACTAGTGTAGGAAGGAAGCAAGGATGCCTTTTCTAATTCTTCTCTCATAGTTAAAAACATTAATGCTTTCCCATAATTCTCTATGCTCCAAATTTCCATTTAAAAGGCACCTTGGGTTTTTATTAGAATGTGGATTCTATTCCAGGCACTTTACATAAAATTTTATAGCCATGGTTCCTGGATATTTGAATTTTTAACAAGCTTCTAGTTCAAGTGTAAAGTTGAAATATCATGACTCAGAAATTGGGAAAGTCCAGGGAAGGATATTTGAAGCTATCAAATACCTTACTTTCCCTTTCTACTCCTGTGATCATGCAAAGTTCTTATAAATAATGTGTTCTTCTCTTAAAATACATGTACCTTTTTGTTGGTTATTATTTATTTTAATCTCTGTGTTACATGCCACAATTAATGTCATATTCCTGAAGCATTATTTTATTTCTATTAATAAATATTAGTAGCACAATGAAACTCTTGTCAAGACAAAATGTGTTATGTTTGAATTTCATTCAAATTCTCCCTTCTGATTTTTAAAAATTGTATTCCTTATTTTTCTGTCAAAATAATATATTACTTTCTTTTGTATTCTAAAATATTTTTAACATTTGAACCTTTTCTTTTACATTTTTCACACCTAAAATGCACATTTCTCTTTTTCATACAGAGAACCTGTATATTTTACTACCTACCAAATTCCACAATTTCTATGAAATGTTATACAGCAACCAGCCTAGGGATTTATCTCTATTCTCTCGACTTCGACAATCTTTATTGCCTCTATCACTGTTTTGTCATCTTTCAGACATAATTTGATAAACACTGATTAATATAGTTTTGCATATCTCTGGAATAGGTTACATGGCATAATTCTGAACTCTAGTTTAATCTTTACCCCCCAAATAGGTACAGTTAACTTCATATTTTAAAGTCAAGAAACTAAAATTCTGAGAGTTGAAAAACTAACCCAAGTTATCCTACTAGAAGAGGAAGAGCATGATTTTTAACTGATCTTTTTTGAACTGAACATAATATTTAACACTCCCTCCTAAGTGATTCTCTGAAGATAACCTGAATGGAAAGGATGAATGAAGCCCAGCTGAAGAAGTACAGAAAACTCTCAAGGTAGAGGAACCATATCAAAGACCTGGCAAGAAGCAGCAGCAAGTTGCTTTCGGGTCACTGTAACAGTGAACGTGTTCTGGCAGATCATTATTTGATTTGTGTCATCAAAAAATCAAAGACAGAGATCCTGATGTTAATCTATACTTTGCAAGTCTCAAATGCTTTCTGTTGCAACAACATCTACTTCATGCTTAAGAGTCACATTGTACATTAAAATATCAAATTCGCAGAAAGTTCTATCACTAATGTAACCAGCTTAACTTTTAATTCACAACCAGGATGTGATTGATACCAATGTCTAAATCATTACAACTCACTTAATTGTATTCAATATGCCTGCTTATGGACAGAGAGGGTAAACCAAAAGAAGACAGCATCTCTGCCCATGTTGGAAAGAGGGCCAGTCATCCTAAGATAGAGGAACCAACATGGACAAGAGAAGCAGAAGACCTAGCTTTTCACTTAGGAAACTAATTTGATATCTTGGGGCAAATTCTTGACAAATTTTTGGAGGTAGTTTTCTCATCCCAACAATAAAGGGGTCACATTATGGGATTTATCAGGAGTCATTTATTTTAAACTTTATAAGTGAGGTAAATCAAAGTCTCTTATAAGTAAAAAAAGTATTGTTACTTAAGTTCTAGTTCATAGAGACACTAAACACAATGTATTTGTGGCAGTCATGTGCTTACGGTAATTTTATGATTGAAATGTAGGGGTGGAGTCTAGCCTGTTAATCTGGAGATAGCCATTGAGTAGTCAATGAGGCCTCTATATGGGCATGGCTTTCTCCTGAGGTTTCTGGGAAATCTCACGATATTTCCCTCATGAAGATGAGAAGCTATCTTCCCCAGTTGTTGGGAGTTAATCTCAGAGGCGAATAGTCACGGAAAAGACAAGATGGCAGCGTCCAAGAAGCTGGAGGAGCCGGCAGAGAGACCACACAGCTTTGCCCTGAAGCTGGAGTGGCATGCTGTTGATGGACCCTGAGCCCTAGAAGCAAGGAGCCATGGGGAGACCCCTGCCAGTGGCAGAATTCTGCACCCACTGACCTATGACTTCATGAGTCGGAAGGGGACTTTGTAGACTGATTTCGGGCATATGGGTTAATATTGGACTTATGACTTTGTACTGGACTGGATTGGGATGCCTTCTTAGTGTCACATTACTTTTGTATATAAACCCTTTCCTTATATCTATCTACATGTCTTTGAAATTTGTTCCTATAGTCTACCCGGACTAACACAGTATTTAAACTTGTTTCTGTGGGAGCTGAGCCCCAGTGGCGTAGTGGTTGTGCGTAGGACTGCGGCCCACTGGGTTGGAAGTTCAATTCCAGCTCCCAGGAGCAAAGGCTGGGCCTCCTACTCCCACCACCTGAGGGCTGTGATGCCTAAAATTAAAAAAAAAAAAAAACTTGTTTCTGTGATCAGCCTGGAGATTACACACCAGTATTCTTCGTAAGATATGTCTCAGTTCCTGAAGAGTCCCTTCAAAAGAGGCCTAATCAAAAGAGTGGTAATCAAGGAGATCTACTGGACTACTAGAGGAAAGGTGGAGAAGTCAGCTCAGAAGTTTGTGGTCATTTTTTTTCTGTATCCCCAAGGGGAATTTTAAAGATTTTCTCAAATCACACAGGTGATCACAGGGCCTTAAGAGGAAGACATTAAATGAAAATTAAAAACTACATTGGTGAGTGAAAAATGAGCTCATTCTGCAAGGGCAGTAAGGGATTATTGCATGATAACTTTCTTTTTTGGGAGGGGGCATCACTGCCCTCTGGTGGTCATGGGAACTACCCAGCTTTGCTCTCAGAGAGCTGTTGTTGGATTTGAACCACCAAGCCAATGGGCCGCAGTCCTACACTCAACCACTTACACCACCGGGCCTTAGTGCCACCCCCCCCGCCCCTGATAACTTTCTTAAAGGATCTCACCTCATAAACCCAACAGCCCTGGTTTTATCATTTTAGCTCTTACTTTTGCCCTCAAACCTAAAAGAATATTTAAACCAAAGATAATTTGAATTTTCCAAGGTTGTTCAAATACCATTTGGTACCATGTAAAAAGAAGAGCTCAGAAATCTGTAAGAAAGTATTAGGGAAATGGAAACAAGGCTGTCAAAAATATACAGACTTAGATGGAGAACAAGTGAAGCAACCTAGCTTTGCACTTTGGTATATATGGTATATACACACACACACACATACATATATCCATATATACACACATATATGAACATGTGTATAGTTGTTTATTTGTATGTGTATATATGCATGTATATACATATAAACATGCATACACATAAATATATATGTATGCACACATATACACATACATATTTATTTATTTAAATAATGTTTCTATGATTTGCTAACAATGCACTCTATTTATCTTTGCTTTTATTGACTTTGGAGCATATTGGATTATGCTTTGGGATGCTTACCAGAAGGTCTGTCATTTGAAACCACTAGTTTTCTTGGAGGGAGAAAGACAAAGTTTGTAATCCCATAAAGAGTTAAAGTCTCTTACAGTTTTGGACACCCACAAGGGTTGTTCTGCCCTGTCCTGTAGAGTCACCGTGAGACAGAATCAAGTTGATGACAGTAGATTTTGGTTTTTATATTGGTTTCTTAAGAAATTATACTGTCATACTTTAAAGGCTCCAATCAGAACTTCATAAGTTCTTTTATTCATATAAGTCAAAAGATAGAAAATTTTCATGTTCTAGGTCACTGCTCTTTTAGATGACTTATTAAGCTTGCATAACATGTACCAATAGTAGGAGCCCAAGCAATAAAATATCACATTTGTTGGAGAAGTATTGGATTGTACAAAATTACCTATTCTCCTAACCAGTCCTCCATGAAATTGTACAAACTTGAAAAATAAAGAGAAAAATTAGATATGCAAAGCTTTGAGAGAAACTTTAAATGAAGATATCAAAATGTAGAATTGGAAAACCACTTACAAATTGACTGATTTCATGAATAAATGAAAGTTAGTAGCTATTATTTGAAAAACTCTGAAACTGAATTAGTAGATTGTGTCCTGGTAGTAAGGCACATTTATTTAAAGTGTTCATTTAATTGAATATGTAAGATTATTCATACAAGTAAACATACATATGCACATGTATATATCTACATATATATTTGAAATTTGGATGGAGAAGATCACATAAGGAAAGAGAAAGAGACGGCCACAAAAACAGCCTGGATGCAAAGAATTTCAAATGTACAAAAGGAACTTTTTCCTATTGTTTTCAACTTAAATAATCATATCCTGATGAAAATGAACTTAAATTGTGAGTCTTGACTTATGCAGACAAGAATTACAATACAGTTATATTTGCTAAGTTTTGGTCTCTGTTCTGAGAATGGTGCAGATGTGACTGCAGAATTCTCCTCTTAATCATTTTTTCCAATGACCCTAAAATATATGCTTGATTTTATATTCTTTTCTAATTCTCCTTAGTCTGGACTTATTTCATGGAATGCTAGGCAAAAGATGTCTTTGAATTAGGCCTCCTTAGACACCCCCCCACACACACACACACATGCACTACCACCACCAACTCCCCAGACAGGTAGACAACTCTAGCAGAAGGAGAACTGATACAGATGGGAAGAACCATGCAGGAGAGGGGAAATGGAGTAATGACAATTGGGGAACACAATGAGTTTTATCTACTGGCAGGTAAAGAGGGGGGACTGACTTCCAGGTGTAGGGAAGAATGACAGACAGTGCCTTGAGGAACACCAGGGGAGAGGGCCTTTGTGGGCATGCAACAACTGGAGCACATTAAACCTGGCTTCTGGTGGCATCCTGAGGACCTGTGCACAGGACATGACACATTGGGCCACTGAGTCCTGGATCTTAAAGGCACACAATAAGCTCCACGGGCTATACCAATGAGATCCCACACAGGAATTCCACTGTACTCTACCTCAGCTACACCTAGACCTGGAAGACATGAGCCAGAAAATCTAAGATGTCTGAGGAAACAGAAGACAGCTGTCCCATTTTTGGAAAGCTATTGGTAGGTGGATGAATAAGGTCATGGTATAACAATGTTGTACTCAAAGCAGAGAAACCAAAACCAATATGGAAGAAGCACACCAGCCTGTCCCTACACAATCCCTGTGGACAAAATAGGTACGTAAGCAAAAGTGGTGAAGAAAGATGATGGCGGCCCACAATCAGGGGATGTATAATCTGGAGCTTTAAAGGCTTGAAGATAAACAATTGGCCATCTAGCCAAAAAGCAACGAAGTCCACATGAAAGAAAAGCAGCCTGGATGATCATGAGATGCTAAGGAAAATCAACTATCCGCGATCAAAGAACAAAACATCTTATCATTGTGAATGAGGGGGAGTGCAGAGTGGGGATCCAAAGCCCATCTGTGGGCAATTAGACATTCCCTCACAAAAGCCCCCGGGGGGGGGGGGGACAGGCAGTCAGGCCACAGTTTAGCGATGATGAAACATACAGTGTTCCTTTAGTTACTGACTACTCCTCCCCACCCCCACCACTGTCAGGATCCCAGTGTGAGCTCACAAATTCAGCTGGACAGGAGGATATGCACTGGTACAGATAGGAAATGCAAGCAGGGAATCCAGGACAGAAGAACTCCTTAGGACTGGTGGTGAGAAGGGAAATGATGGGAGGGTGGTGGAAAGGTGGGGTAGAAAGGGAGAACAGATTGCAAGAATCTACATGCGGCCTCCTCCCTGGGGGATGGACAGTGGAGAAGTGAGTGAAGGGAGACATTGGATGGGTGTAAAATATGACAAAATAATAATAATTTATAAGTTATCAGGGGTTCAGGGGAAAGGGGGGAGGGGAGAGAGGGGGAAATGAGGAATGGATCCAGGGGATCAAGTAAAAAACTAGTGTTTTGAGAATGATGAGGGAAACAAA
Source organism: Nesogale talazaci (assembly GCA_004026705.1). NCBI lineage: Eukaryota > Metazoa > Chordata > Mammalia > Afrosoricida > Tenrecidae > Nesogale > Nesogale talazaci. The sequence continues at coordinate 48,293 of PVJH01000710.1, read as the reverse complement.
TGTACAAAAGTGCTTGACACAATAGATGTATGTGGGAATTGTGATGAGTGTTTTAGAGTCCCCAATAAAATAATTTTTAAAATATGTATTATTCTGGCAAACTTGTAGCAATCATTCGATATATATTTTTTGTTTTTGTTTGTTCATATCAGAGATTAGCTCAGAGGTGTTATGGAACAGAGGATTACACTTTTGAAGTTGTGAAATAAGTTTTTTGGTTTTAAGTGAATGAAATTTAGGATTGATGACCCTATAGAGTTGGAGATTAGAACAAGAGGGTTGTGAAGGGGCTGCAGGGGAGGTGGGTAAGGGAGGGGGCTTAAAGGGAGATGGTGTGAAGGTACCAAGAAGGAACTAGATGTTTGTGCACTAATTATGGAAACATTGCTGCAATTCTACTTGACAAGGTTGAATGATGCAATAACATGGCATTTGGGTTAATTCCCAAGTAAGACTACATGGAAAGACCAAAACAAACAAATAAATACAGGTTTGGAGCTCTACTAAATTCCAGCGTTAAGAATCATTAGTTCCTACACCATGGCCCTGCTCAATTATCGCCTCCGAGAAGGAAACGATATGGAGGAGATGGGTACGATAGCAAAAGGTGGTGAAGAAATTAGAGTTTTCCCACTATCAGACAGAATAATCATAAAGGTCTGCCACTGAACAATCAGCCATCTCAGTGAGATGTCAACTAAGCCAACATGGAAGAAGCACACCTTCCTGAGTCACCAAAGGATTGTGAAACATGTAATCCAAAATTGAAGGAAGCGATTAATATGAGCCTTAAATATGGAACATTTGTTTGCTGAGGGTTGTAATGACAGTGGGAATCCAAGATCCACTGCTGGAACTACATAGGAACTAAACCTCTGGTGAATTCCCTCCATCCACAAAGGAGAGATGCAAGGAGAGTTGCCACCAAACAGAGTGCACTCGGGGATTGGGTATAGAAGACCAATGGCAGAAGCCAGACTTGAACAGTTGAAACTTGTCAGCAGATGCCCCTAGGGTGCATACTAGACTTGATCTGGTTTCCAAAATCTTATATATTTGGCTGTTGAATTATTTTGTCTGGCTTTTGATTGACACATTAGGGAATATCTTAGGAATGTTATGTCATTGGGGTCATCCTCTTCAAGTTGTAGTGTATGTTTTTTTTCATTTTTCAGGGTATGAAAATCAGGATTGATGAACATAGAGAGTCAGCAAGTGAAATAAGGGCTTGGAGAGAAGGAGGAGACCCACCAGAGGTGGTGGGGTGAAGGGATGATGGTGTCAAGGGGTCATGTAGGAAAATAATGTTTGGAAACGTTGTAACAAATGTACGATTCTGCTAGATGTGAAGGAAATGCAGAACAATTTGATATATGTATTAATTCCAACTAATAGATTAAGTAAAAATTTAAAAATATATTTAATCCATAGCTACTAACATTTACTGTTATAAATTTTCTATTATTTTAAAATATTCTATTTATATTTAAAGTATTTTAGAATCTCATAACTTTTATTATACTACAAATCATGGATACACATTTGTCTCAAAATTAAGATAAAATTAACATGAACTATTATAAGAGGATTTTGTATATTTGTGGAGAATGATGAAAATTGAGTTCACTTCTGGGCAATAAAATGGTAAAGTAGGTTATCAGACTCCCAGACCCCCGCTGACGAGTCAATTACCACCATTAGAGAGAAGATTAGATTGTTCAGACACTTTTATCCCGGGAATAATCAACTGCAAGGAAACCAAAAGGAGACGATGTGAAAAATGGTCTTCTGTTGCACGCTTCCCAGTCAGAGTTCCTTACTTCCCATTTAAGATCAATTTTAATGTGAAAGATTCTTCCTTCTGCACCTATTACAGATCATGTATATCAGGGCAAAATAGGCAGGGAGTGGAGAGAGGAATGTGCATCTTTTAAAATCACACTGCTTGAAACTTTCTCAAAATACAGCTGTCTGTCTTCATTTAGCTTGAAGAAGAGCAGCAGCATTTTCAGTAATCATGTTGCTGACTTGGGAACCAAAATTCCCCAGACCATCTGCTGTGGGAGTAGTACAGGACTGACCGTAGAGATTGGGAATGGCTCTCTCTTTGGGCCTAGGAAGGACAGACACCTGAACCACCTATTCACAACAAAATTGAATTAGAATGATTCTGATGAAGTGGAAATACTCAGTATGCCCGCCCCTCCCCACCCCATCTACTGTCTTCGTAATTCTCAACAAATGACTACAAGCTCTCAGAATACTCCTTGCCATCAAGTCAGTGCCAACTCTCTTTCCCGTGGGAAAGAGAACTGCCTCTGGAAGCTTCAAGACTGTAACCCTGTGAAAGCAGAAAGCCAGGTCTTTCTCCCTTGATGCCCTTGGTGGTTTTGAAATAATGACCATGAGGCTTGCAGCCCTGTTCAAAACCACTACGCCACAAGGTTTCTGTAAAGAGGGGGTGTAGGAGCACGGGAATCAAGTGTGGAGAACTGTAGTGAAGGACTGGCCAGTTTTGCCATGCTTTTTTTTTTAACCCATAGTTTTATTGGTGTATACTTCATATATGATATAGTGACATATTCAATAGTCCAACCACATCAAGAAGAGGTCTACAAACAACACCACAATCAATTAAGAACCTAAGGATATTACTCTGAAGATGTGACTAGTAAGGCTTGCTTTATATACGCAACCTTGACCTATTCATATTGTAGACTCTTGTGGGAAAAGATGCATTGCCCAAAAAAACTCCAAATCTTTACTTCCAACTCAAATTTCAACAGAAATTTCAGGGTATAAAGTGAACCATTTTGAAATCAGGATCAGCAGATCTCAAGACCACCAGTAATGAAGAAGAGTACGTTCAAGATCCCGATATGGGTAGTAGTAGTTTCTCATTCCATAGAGGGATAAGATCTGAGTGCTTTACCACAGAAGGATGCTTGTAGACAAGGTCACTTAGTAGCACCAGTAAAGGAGTTTAGTCAAATTCCTGCAGGGCAGAAGCAAATGGGCTGTAAGACTACGGAACAGAGAGAAGCACCTGTCAGTTCTGTTGCGAAGAAACACAGCTACAAACATTTTTAATGTTGTCTAAACCTGACTTGGTGTTAATCAGTGTCAACCTATTCAACTATCAACTACTCTAGTAAACCCTGATAATTGTGATCTTGTCTTTGAGTTTCTTGTAGTGAAGATAATTGAGTATCAAACCCAGCAGAGAAGTGGAGTCTCTTGGAGAGAATGCCTGGTGTCAGAATACAATGAAGACCATTAGAAGGCAGAAAGAAACATGCTTGAACTTGGCCCCCATATAAACCATCCTCAAGCTGGTGTGGAGTTGAAATCTTCTTCACCCCATGTGGTCTATAGATGCTAGATATGACCACATGCCACATTCAAAGATGTATATGAAATAATACCATAGATTAATTTATAAATTCTCCACAGGCTAGTTGTTATCAGAGATGTTTTTCTTAAGTAATCTGTTGAAATGTGAGTTGGAAGGAAGGAAGGATTAGCTTGGACAAATCATAGTTTTCCTTAACTACCTACCAGTTAAATAGGTCAACTTGCACATATAGCAAGTCTTGATACTCACATTGTTAGGGTCTCATCTCTATGATGACTACAGATATGTGCTTATCAGCTTTCTTTATCGATATCATTCACTGCCATCCAATGGATGCCAACCCATAGAAACCCTGTCGGACGCAGTCAAACTGCTCCTGTGACTTTCTCAACTGTAACATTTTGTCAGAGTAGAAAACCCTGGCTTTCTCCCTCAGAACAGCTGGTTGACCATGGACCTTGGGGACTGGAGCGCCACCATGACCGCCACACCACCCGGAATCCAGATCACTCCACAATGGGGCAGGAACAAGAGTCCCTTCACAGTGATGACATCCGAGCATGAGAGAGTTATGCCTAGTTTTCAAGCAGCAGGTGCATATTGACATCAGACTTAGGATTCTATCTAGTACTGTAATGGAATATAATTATTGTACTAGTATTTAAGATTTGAAATTGCAACTAAATAAGATAATCATTTATATAAAATAGTACATGTAGCTCAGGCGTGCCTCTATTCCTATTCTTGTTCTGCCACTTACTAGTTATATGAAAAGTTAATCTCTTCCTAGCCTCTTGTTCTCATCTATATGATGAGTGTAATAAAACTCCAAGTCACAATCATTGCTTTATATAGTGCCTGTTATATACTAAGCATTTATTGATAATACATTCAAGGAAAAATACATATTCTAAGTAAATTTTAGATAGAGCACATTGGATTTAAAATGAACTTAGAAAAACATGAGTTTAGATAAAGAGCGAAAATAATATTATCCCAATTATATCCTCACCTTCTTTTTAGTGAGGGCCCTTTGTGAAGAGAAAGGGCCCTAAACGAGACAGCTTGACCAATGGTTTGAGCAATGGGCTCATACATGAGAACAGTACAGAGGGGCTTCCAGCTCCTCACATCTCTTCCCTCAGCCACTCTGGGTCAGACAGAACTTGAGCACTGAATAACAGCAACAGCAGTACCTTCGGGTGTTGAGTCAGCTGTATTGGCACAATATCATAAAAACTTCATTAAACAAAGATATCAAAACGGGAAGTATTATTTCTGAACAGAACTTCCATTTATATCTATACATTCTCTTGAAGGTATTGTTTCTCTCTCACTCTTCCCTAGCCTGAGCAAAGTGATTCAATGTTATTGATCGGAAACATACAAGGATAACACTGTCAAGATGGGATTGCAGATCCTGTCATAGTCTTCATGGAGAACCTATCCATATAGCAGGACACAGTTGTTTGACCATAAAAAGGGAGATAACACCTAGCTTAAATCCAGAGAGGTGTGAGACAAGATTGTATCAATTGACAACACTTAGTCAAGCTATACACTGAGAAATAACTAGAGGAACATAGCAATATGAAGAATAATGTGGCATCAGGATGGAAGGAATAATAATGAATGGGCGCAAGTAATAAAAAAACACGTCATAGCTGCAGATGGCATAACCTTGTTTACTGATAGTTGAGGATTGAAGCAGGTACAGATAAGGATCAGAGCAAAGCCGCCTTCATTATGACTGCTGCTTCAATGTAACGAAAATCATTACCCATGCAATTGAACCAACAAACAACTTCATGATAAGTGGAGAAAAAATAGAGTTGTTTAGGATTCATTTTTATGGGATCCAGAGTAATGGGTTCCACACAGTTAAGAAATCCAAGTATTGCTTTGGGCAAATTTGCTGCACAAGTTCTCTGTAGCGTATAAGAGCTGTCAGCTAAGGTGCACCTGACGTAAGCCATGATATTTCCGATCGCCTCACCTCCACACAACGCCTGGACTACACATAAGCAGTGCCAGAGAAGACTAGTGCTGCTGAAGATGCAGACAGCACCAGGGACTGCAAGAAGAATAAACGAATTTCTTTTAGAGGTACAGCGAGAATTCTCAGAAGCAGATATAATGAAACTCTGTCTCCAGTTCTTTAGACAGGTTATAAAGCCCAAAATTGAACCCACTGCCACCCAGCCAATACTAACACAAGTGATCCCTGTGGGTTTCCTAGACTGGAACTTCTTCTGGGAGTGGAAAGTTCTGCGTCTTTCCTTTGGGACTGCTGGCGATTTCAAACTGCTGTACATGCAGATCTCAGGCCAGCGTGTACCCACGCTACCCCCTGAGCGCCTTACACATGTCATAAGACCTGACCACGGAAACACACATGAGCCTTGCCAAAGGAGTCAGAAAAGGGAGCAAGACTTTCCACGGCAGACGTTGACCCAGGGACCGGCTCAAGCATGACAGCCATCATGAGACAAATGCAGTGGGAGCCGTGTCTTGTTCTGCTGTCCACAAGATCGCTACGTTCTATTGTACATAGGATCATCAATTTAATGATCTCTAACAATCACAACAACCCTTCCCTCAAGTTTCTGCCTGCTTCAATTTGCACTGCAACAACTCATGGGACATATCCTGTTACTCTTCAGATTTCTGGTGTTATAAAAAATTCCTGTAAATGCCAGATTAGAATAGCAAGATCAGTGGGATAAGGTATCCCAATGAAATTCTTGGAGCATAGCACTTTTCACGTTTGAGGAATGAACAGGTATACAGTCATGATGAAACAAAATTCCTTAGCATAATTTTCTTGGATTTTTTTCTGGTCAATGCAGTTTTAACTTCTTTAAAACTTTCTTCTTAACCAGACTCTAATCATTTTCCTATCTTTTAAGAAGATATGACCAGATTATATTTTGGACCACCCCCTTCCCCAAATGGTCAGCATAGCCTTCTGTCTTGGAAGCTATACCCACCACATATAAATTACAGGAAGATGATTTTTAGAAGTTAGGATAGAGATATCTCATCTCAGTCTCATGCACTTTCAATCTGTTCTCATGAAAGATCATTTCCTGGAAAAAGATAGCATGCTTGGTAAAATAGAAGGACAGCGAAAAAGAGAAAACACTTTGATGAATTGGATTGAAAAAGGGTCTATAAAAATGGGCTCTAATATAACAATTGTAAAGTTGATGAATAATCTAATAATCTGGCAGCATTTCACCCTGTTGTACTCAGGATCCCTGTGAGTTGGGATGAATTTTATGGCACCTAACTAAAACAGCATACAATTTCCTCTCAATATTAAATTCAACTAGCCCATCAACTCACTTCGGAAGTTCTATTCAGACTAAGACATCTATATATACATACATACATACATGTATATATAATTGACTATATTAGTCATATATATATGAAATTATAGTTTGGAATTAGAAACAAGTTAAACCAAGCCCTAGCATGGTCAAAATTATGTTAGCTTTATCATTATAATTGTATATTATGTATATATAAATGTCAGAAAATCTAGATAATATGATACATATCAGAGAAATGATATTATATGACAATAGGAAATTAGAAAATAATATCATACATATATGTCCATATTATATCTATCTATCATCTATCTAGTACCAAAATCATGCAGATAATTTTTCTGAAACTATCCACTAAATACAGAGATGTGTTCGAAAATGTTTTGTTTGAAATAAAATTGTGCATGTGTGAACTGGAACTTCAGAACCAATACATTTGTGCTTATAATAGTATATTATTTATTTCTTACATGTGTTATTCTTGTTTCCATAATAAAGGATTCCTCATACAAAAGTTGATGGTTTAAGATGAAGGAGTTTAAAGTCATTAAAGGGAAAGAAAGGCTGAGCCTTGGTGGCGTAGCGGTTGTGTACAGGACTGTGTCCCACTGGGATCGGGTTCAATGCCAGCAGCGGCTCCACAGAAGCAAAGGCTGGGCCTCCTACTCCCACCACCAAAGGGCAGTGATGCCCAAACAAACAAAAACAAATCAAAACAAAAGATGCAAAGAAAAACTGAAGAGAGCTGAAGGGACTTGAAAATAAATGCAATGTACATTCCTGTCTTGTTCTCTGGAGCAGAAACAGAGACATGAGTGAGGCATCTGGATATACTAAACAATGCTCTGCTGTCAACTAGTTAGCAGCATTCTGTCAATGTGAGCATTTTGGTTTCAGTACTTATACCATAGTTATATATGATGGCAACATTTAGAGGAGTTAAATGAAAGGTACAAAGCAGCTCTCCATATTAGGAGGGGTAACCCCTCCCCAAATGGAATTTATTCTCAGTTATTAATTTAAACAAAACAACCATATCACTTTCAAAGTTCTCTACACTGTACTAAGGACATTTGTCAAATCTGTGATTTCATTCTTGAGAAGATTTTTCAAACTCATCTGTTATTGATTTTCTTTCCTCTTCTATGTTCTCAAACAACTGTCCTTTCATGTCCTTCATTCACCAAAACAAAAGGAAGTTGCACAGATCAAGATCAAGGGAATAAGGTTCCTGAGGCAAGAGAAGCATGCTATTTAAAGCCTAAAGCTAGAACACTGAGATGGCTGTATGAATAGGTTTATTTTTTGTATGGTACCAAAACCAGTCCCCCTTCTGCCACAAATCAAGACTTTTTTGTTTCATAATGTTATCTTTTCAGAACCTCTAAATAAAAAGCTGACTAACCTGGTGGAACAAACTCCAAATGCATTGCAAATAGACATTTTCATATGTCTGGGAAGTTGACGAATGTCCAGAACAAGGTTTGTCACCAATCAACATCTTGCCTTTTTTGATACAAGAAAACCACATGCACACTTTAGTTTTCCCATAAAGCTGTCCTTATATGCAGAGTTCAACATCACAACACATTCCGCAGCTTTTTCTCTGCACAGGAAACAACATTTCCCAGGCACACACTCGTCTCTTAAATTGGCCACCGAAAAAGGAAGATTCCACAAAAATATTCACTGTGACCTGAGAGAACCTTCCCAGGCAATGCCACTGGGTGCACTAACTCAGAGAGAGTTGCTGGATGCTCACCTAGGAGAAAAAAAAAATGCATACTATGAAAGCTCCACCTAGTGGAGCTTTTAACTTTTGGGGAGGGGTACCCCCTCATATTGCTATTTTTCTATAAATCTAAAATTATTTCATAATCAATGGTTAAAAAAATAAAATTAGGATGAACAAAGTGGTCCTTCACAGCTGAAAACTGTTTGTTTTGTTCTGTTTCAATTTTATGCAAGGTGAGTGTAAGGATTAATTTCAGGGAGTCCATTGTTCACTGTATAACTAAATAACCTTCCTCATTATAAATTAAATATACACCCAGTCAATTATCAATTAAGGGACAACTTGGGTAAACATTCTAAGTGCTAATTGACCCCTCCAGGGTTCTTTGAAGCTCACTCAGCATCTCCATTTCTTTGAAGTTTAGTGTTGGCTTCAGCAAGTCATTATTTACATTGATTGCATAGTAAGATTGTGCCATATTAATAGGAATAAGAACTGTACAATGCTAACCATCGCCCTTCCTCCCCTCCATTGTACACTAGCATAATGTAGATTTGGAAAAGAAATAGAGTTATGCTGGTGAGTGAATAACAGAAATTACTTCTGGACAGACCTGCTAATGTAGCAGATTTAGATTTAATATAGCAAAGCATGCTTAATCAAACTCAAGCAAGAAGTATATCTGTTATTATTGTTACAAGTTCACATAGAAGGGGGAGTTATAATTTGGATTAAGCATTCCTTTGTCTAAGTGACCCCAGTTGTCAAATCAATGCATGATTATGGGGGGAAGTGAGGGATTTCTACCTGGAAACATGTGCCTGAATGCACGCACAAAGTGATGCATGTGAGGATGAGACTTGAGGCGGACATGTACTTACCTGGGGAACAACAACAGCTTGTGCAGCGAGGGAAAGGAGCCTGAAATGGGCCGGCAGATTAAGTCCCTGCTGTGAAAGGCTTTGAATCAGGAATTTCATAATGATATCCTCAGTTCAGCCATTGAAGGTTTTTAAGGAAGGATCAGAAGTGTTTAACTGTAGTTTGGGGACCCATTTTACAATTCATTTATTGTCTTCATTTCTTTGTTTCCTTTTCTTTTCTATTTCACACAGTGCCTTTTTACCCAGGAATATTGGTGCATTAGTCATATTATAGACATGTGTATTATAAAGATGGTAAATGTTCCCTCTGTTCTTTGCCAAGGCAATGTAAGATTGAGGAGATTTCAAAAAAAAAATCCATTACCTTTCATTCCATTTTTACAGAAACTTTTTGAAGCCCTCATGTATTCCTAATGTCTATAATCTTTTAAAATTTTGAACCTATAGTAGTCAAAATTATTATATTTTCTTTATTTTTAATATTTATTAAGTATAGATTATATGACAAGGAAACTAAGTTTGTTAGTGTTTGAACCCACCAGGCACCCCTTGTGAGACAAATGAGGTCTGGCATTCCTGTAAAGTTTATAACCCTGGAAACCCACGCGGGATGTTCTACCTTGTCTTATAGGCTGTTCTGAGTCAGAAGGGATTAAGCCATCATCAAATTGCCCCACAAACAATTTTGACTAGATTCTCTACTAAATATTTACTTATTTGTAAGAAAAATCATAATTACTAAACCATGGGGCAACATGGCCAGTAAATGCTGCTGACTTTCAAAGTAGAGTGTTGACTAGTAGCTATATTTTTGTAAAATGAGATTCTAATTAGTATATTAAAAAACTCAATTAATATACATATAGTTGATTGGATTTAAATTACTGTACTAACTTACTTCATATTTAATATGTTGATGGTTTTGTCACAAAGCATCATTCACTAAATTTAGACTCCCTTTGCGTAGCCATGGCAACTCTTAGCTAAAAGATAGAAGAGTTGGTGATTTCACTCTAAATTAAATGACAATAAAAATAATCTTATTATTGTTCTTAACAATTTTCCAAATAGCTTCTTCTTAGAGTGTCCTTGCTTGTATGTTCTGCTTTAAAAATAGATTATTGGAAAATTACATGTGTTTGTGCACTCAATCCACTCCTAGTCATTAACATTGCACTCCTGTCTTTGGAGCATAACCTTGTGTTTCAGAACAGGTTACACCCACCTAAATGCAACTTAGTATTTTTCTTGAAATTCACAGATGGGAAAACTTGCAATTGTACCTCTTTGGACTATCATTAAACATTTCAGAGATTACCATTATGAAATTAATGAGAAAAAAACAGTCCTCAATAAACCATATTGTGTATTTGCTTAAATCTGAAAAGGCACAAGAAATATATTTTAAATGTGTTCATGTACTTTTCAATAGCTAATTAGGAAAAGCACTTTTTATTTTAAGCTTTATTTAAAAGTATCAGAAGGATAACTCTTTCATTTTAAAACAATCACATAGGCATGTCATGCTATTTATTTTTATATTTATGACATACTAAATATCATACATCCACAAGCCCACACACGTTCTATTTTTCCTAACACTCTATGGATAGAGCACGTGTGCTCAACTGCTTGTCAGGTAACCTAACTCATCTATACTAGTCATCTACTCAAAACATTAGGATAAAAACTGCTGGTCCTAATTTAGGCAAAAGAAAAATCCTAAAAGACCACCAAACCTTAGTTGTATAGGTATATTTTAGAAGGTCTGGATATGCAGTTCTGGTGGCTGTAGTGACTTACAAGTTGGGCTGCTAACTGTAAGGTTGCAAGATCTCATCCACCCGTCAGTCTGTGGAAGAAAGATGAGGCGGATTGCTCTCATAAAGATTGACTGCAAAGAAAATGGTTCTATTTTGCCCTGTACAATGAATATAAGTTAAAATCAACTTCATGGTAGTGTTTGTATTTGTTCTTATTGCTATATAGCAAAAAGCATTTATAGTTTGGAATTAGAGGCCTGGAAAAGAACTCCAGTGCTCTCAAATACCATATAAGCTTTGCCTTGGCTTACTCTTTGGACTGCCCAGCTTCTGCATTAATAAATGAGAGTTAATAGTATTAACTACCTAGAAGCACTTTTGTATCCCTCATATAGGACAATATAAGTCATCATGAGAATATAGTTACTAATAAACCCTATATCTGAAACAATGACTTTTAGAAGAGAAGATTTTGATCCAGCACTCAACATTTATCAATTAAAAGCTCACACAGGGTCATTCATCCTCCTTTGCTCTTAGGTCTTCAGTCTTGGTACTTTGGGAGTGGTTTGTAAAATTATAATCTGGCAGTCTGAATTAAGACACCAAAATGATAAGAGACAATTTCTTGGCCCAGCCATGTCAATATTTACTACATGACAATACCTAGGATTTGGCTCTCCCAAGGCCTCAGGTAGCAATCATGATGCTTGACATCTCAAAAAATGTGGTAAGAATAGGACATTGCCACACTTTTCCAAATCTGGGGTATATAAGTCAGAGGGAGGACCCATTTAGTGTTGAAGCAAAGTGAAGAAGATAAGATGAATGAACAGGAACGTAAAAAAATTGACAAAATTTAGCTAATTCCCCCTAATCCCTATCAATTAAATTAAGGAACTTTTGTGTTCTCAGTAGTAAATCATGACATGTGTGTAAACCTATTTTGTAGGTTTTTGCTTATCTCATTTATCATATTCTAATACTGGTTCAGATTTTGATATTGATACCTCCATCTTAAGGCTTTCTATTTTACACGTTTAGCTTATTTGGTAAAGTCCTTGACTAATCAAAGGATTCAAGAATTACAGACAATGAGTTTCATGTTCTCTGACTCTCTTAATCTGATATTTTACCCTGAACACCATCAGCCAATATGTCCTATCTTTTTTTTTTTTTTTGGGGGGGGGCGGTGGCATTACTGCCTCAGGTGGTCGTGGGATTTTTTGAACTGCCAAGCCCGCGGGCTGCAGTCCCACACTCAACCATTTACGCCACCGGGGCTCAGCCTCTGTCCAATCTTTTTAAGGTCTTAAAATTGATCATTCCATTTCTGATAAACAAATCATCGCACAGGTTGGCACATAATACCTTTCTGAAAATACTGGGAATGTCATGTTAAAACTAGGTAGGTGTTGGAAAACCTACCTAGATTCAGGAAAACCTGAATCTTTGATGATTGGTAGAGCATAGATATAGAATAAAAGCTTTTTGAAATTAATATTTTTAAAATATATGTTGTTGAGTTTTCTCATGCAGAAACTACTGAGCTATCGCTCCAGGTCTCAAGGAAGGGACTGGCACTGAAAGGTGCTCCCAGATTGTCATGTTTCCTGTACCTTTGAGAACACGGAAATATTCACAAGGATTCATTTCAAACTCTTCTGTCCCCATATATAAAGGAGTTTTCTCTATGTGTTTCACTATAAGATTATACAGATATATTCAAGTCTTCTTATATGTGAATAGATTATCTGAATAGACAATTAATGTAGTTTCTAAAATTCTAGGAAATTAAATAATTATGAAAGAGTTCAATCTACTATAAATGATGTAATTACAGATACAATTTAAGCATTTATATATCTCTTCTGTTTTTTCCTTTTACAAACACGGTTAAAGCTGCTCTTTGAAATCAGCACATTCAAACCTAAATAGACTATAATTAATTAGATCATGTGTTCCGTCTCCACTGGCATTTAAACTAGGTAACTGATAGTTTTTTATCTACTTTGTATATTATTTTTATTAATAACCATGCTATCTTCATTTGCCTGTACCTTTCTTGTAACCACAGCCATGTCCTCAAAGAGGTTACATGACTTAGTCATCATGTTGAAGAAAGATGAGACATAAATAAGCAAACAATCCAACCAGAGTCTCTAAATTACTGGCATTATGAAAGGATAAGAACATTATCAGTCGAAAGATTTCTGTTCACAATGATTAGCGCTAGGGCAAATCTAAAATAAGGTTTTTGTTACCTTTTGTGTTCCTTTAAAGCAGTCCAAAATAAGGGAAAACTAAGAATATGGCACTCATATAAGTTTTTGAATTCCAAATACTAACAGAAAAATAGTGCAGAGACTTTTAAATAAGTCCCAAAGCATGAATGTGTAATAGTGAAAGTCACAAGTGAATGTGTAATTGTGAAAGTCACGAGAGAAGAATAATATTTGCTAATGGATGTACAGCAAAAAATCTAAAATATTTGGGAAATAGAGTGAACATATTAACACCATATAATCCCATCCCTTCCCACAGCACTTACCATATTGATGGTGCTTCTGTACCACTGATCTCTAAGAAATCATACCCTTCTTCTAGTTGAAAGTCTGTAAAGACTAAAGCAATGGTGTCCCCTGGTTCAGCAAGAATGGTCCATGTACAGTCAGCATGGTTTTCATATTCTGACGGAAAGTGAGGACTAGAGATGGTGCTACTTGTTCCTCGCAAGGTTCCTCCACAAGCACCCTCAGCTGGTAGAAACAAAAGCAAAAAAAATTTATCTTGTCAGTAGAGTTGTCATATATTAAAAATATGCATAATAGTCATTTTATCCATAACTGGAATTTTCCCATGGGTATGAATATATTTGTTTATTTATCTTATTTTAATAAATCATGTTATTGGGGACTCATGACAATCCACACCTCAATTGCATCAAGCATGTTTGCACTTATGTGGTCATCATCATTTTCAAAACATTTTCTTTTTACTTGTGCCCTTGGTATCAGCTCTTCTTCCCAGCCCCTTCCCTACCATCCACCCTCGTGAACACTTGATAACTTCTAAATTATTTTTATTTTCATATTTTACACCAGTTACTGTTTATCTTCACCCATGTTTCTGTTGTTTATCCCTGGGGAGGGGAGGAGGGTGTTGTAGGTTGATAATTGTGATCTATTTCTCCTTTTTCCCTTTCTCCCTCCACATTCCCCCTACCCTTGTGATATTGCTGCTCTCATTATTAGTCTTAAGAGGTTTATCTGTCCTGTACTGAGAGCTCTTATCTGTACCAATGTACATCCTCTGGTCTAGCTGGATTTGTAAGATAGAACTGAATGTGGTGCATTTCACATGATAGGTGCTTTAAACAAAATTTAATCACCAATCTCACAAATGATTTCATCCAATTCCTTAATTTAGCACTATGAAGTCTTATAAAATTCTACCAACTAATTGACAGTATTAACTAGATTGTCATTATTGAAAGGAATGCAAATGTAGCTTTCTAAAATATGAATATACAGTTGCCACATATTTCACATTCATAGCTTATTAATTTTCAACAGTTTTTGATTGTGAATCATATATTTAATTATTTCTCTGAATCTTACAAGATTTCAGCAATATTTCAGGCTTAGTAATGTGTGACAATCCTTTCTCAATATATCCATGTTGCTTTTGAGTAACCCTTAAATTACTAGTCAAATTATCTTAATTCCTAAGAAGTATTAACATTTATTTAATTTGTAACCATAAGAAATTTTTACAATCAAATGATCATTTAATGGGGACTCTTACAACTCTTGTTACAACCCATACATCACTTGCATCAGGAAAATCTTGAACTAAAGAGAATATCTTGAAGAAGTAGTAAGTAAAACCCACCAAAGTAAAGAAAAAATGCTAGCTTAGTTGAAGTAAATATCAACACTGCCATGCATATTATTTTGAAGAACAATATAGTGTGGAAAAGATGTCATGGATTGATAAGTACATAACTTATTATACATATATCAGAATTTAATTACCAATTGCCAAATACATAGCAATCTACATAGAGAAGGTAGATAAGTTTTTTCAAAATAGAACACTTGAAGACATTTTTCCAAATATTACTTGTTATCTTTTAATTACATAAGTCCTAGAATCAGAATAGTTTTAAAGCAATTAGCTTATACCATGACTTGAGGATACACAGGCCCCATCCCTCCCAAATATTGTGAATGAAAATATTTTAGAGAGAAATTATATTAAACTGAACTCAACAATTTGAGATGGAGGTGTTGGGTATTAAAATATTGCTTATTTATTCAAGCTATTTTCAATACTTTAGAATATTTATAATGCTTCAAAGTCTTCAAACATTATCCGCTTCTGAAGTTCTTTTAAATGCTTAGTACATTGCTTGTATAAATTGCCAACCAACACTATAAGAGGCATATCTATGTCCATCGAAAAGAATAGTCAGGCAACTTTGATTATTACAAGAAACCAAAAGAGAGCTGCACAAATGAAAACATATCCTATGTTCATGGACAGGAAGATTTAATACTGTAAAAATGGCAAGGTTATATAAAGGAGTCTACAAATACAACATAGTTCCAATCCAAATCCCAATGCCAATCTTAAAATAAATGAAAAAAAAATTACTAACTTCATCTGGGAATGGGAAGAGGCTCAGGATTAGCAGAGAACTTCTCAAAAAGAGTAACAAAGTAGGAATCCTTACACTACGCAACCTCCAAATTTATTACACAGCCAAAGCAGTCAAAGCAGTCTGCACTTGTTGGTGACAGGTGCCACGGAGTCAATAGCAACGTACAGGGACCTGTGCACAAAGAGCAAAGTGCTGTGCAGTGCTGAGCCCTCCTTCCAATGGCTCATGTACTTTGGCTGGCAGTTGCAGCCAGGGTGAAGATCGATCTTCTTGAGCCCTTTCCTCTTTTTTGCTGGACCCCCCACTTGTTGGTCCGTTTGTTGGACAGTGGTGGCTTCTATGATGCTTTGATATTGGGAGATAATGTACTGGTTTTGAAAATGCCAGCTGGTTCACTCAACGTAAAGAGATGACAGTGACACTGCCAGACGAACAGACAATGAGGAAGAACTCAGCTGCCTACTTCAGACGAAGGCACTTATGGGAATCTTATGCTTATCTTTGCACATCGTCAGCTCCTGAAGGTCTAATGCATGGAACCAGGTATGTTTAGAAATAGTTCCAGGATATGTACCCCTCTGGTCAAAGGGCATTTAAGATGTGACTGGCGAGAAACTGCTATCTTAGAGTGGTTACATGAGCCTGCTCTGGTCTGCAGAATGAAAGCTTCCTTGATGTTAAGCTTCCTTGGGGTGAACCTTGAGGCAAGCAGAAAAAGATATAAAAATTTGCTTCTGTCCAGTACTTGCCTCGTGTGAAGTTTGAGTCTAGGAAAATTGGAAGTCACCCAAAAAGAAATGGAACATATAAAGGTGGGCATTAATGAGCTGAAGTAGACTCCTATTGGACATTTCAGATCAGAAAATCATCTGATTTGCTATGTCAGAAATATCAAACCAAGAGCAATGACATTACATTCATTATCAAAAGGACATTGAAAAATTAATCTTGAAAGACTATGCTGTCTATGATAGATTATACCTATCCACCTTCAAAGAAATCCAATCACAGCAACTATTATCCAAAGTTAACGCACTGACCACAAAACTCAATGATAAAGAAACTGAAGAAATCTACCAATGACTTCATTCAGAGAGTGAGTAGTTAAGATGCATTAGCAATTATTGGCTACTGATATACAAAATAAGGAAACAGTGGGGAAAGAGCAATAGTTTGAAAGTACAGACTTGGGGCTGAGCCCTGGTGGCGTAGTGGTTGTGTGCAGGACTGTGGCCCACTGGGACAGAGGTTCAATTCCAGCAGTAGGGCTGGGGCTCCTACTCCCATCACCGGAGAGCAGTGATGCCCCCCCCCCAAAAAAAAAGAAAGTACGGACTTGGTGAAAGTGATTGACAGAATTTTGCAAGATCAATGACCTGCTCATAAAAATTACATTGATTCAGTAACACAAAAAGCATCTCTACATATAGACATCCACAGATGAAATATACAGAAATTGAGTTGGCTATATCTGTTGAAAACATGCTAGAGAAGTTCACTATTAGAAGCTAAAATATAACTATAGGCTGACTGTCAAAGAAACCATCAATTGCTGATGTTTGTTCAAGATAAAGCTGAAGAAAATTGAAACAAATCTACAAGAGTCAAAATATCACCTTGAGTCTATCAGAACTGAATTTTGGGAATTTCTCAAGAATACATTTGATACATTGAACACTAACGAGAGAAGGCCTGATGAGCTGTGGGAGGACATGAAGAGCATCAATCATGAAAAAAGCAAAAGACATGAAATAAAGAAAAGATCAAAGTAGACATCAAAAGAGATTCTGACCCATCACAAGGTTGGATATATAGCACCCTTTCCACCCTAAAGCAAATGATTCACTGACATGTGGGTGAAGGAAAACAACAGAGACTGTAAGATATTAAATAATAATAACAATATATAATTGATTCAGGATTCACAAAAATGAGAGGGTGGGAGAGGAAGGGGAAAAATAGGAGCTTCTATCAAGAGCTCAAGTAGAACAAATTTTGAAAGTGATGATGGCAACATATGAACAAATATGCTTGATACAATAGATGTATGAAATGTTACAATAGCTGTAAGAGCCCCAATAAAATTATTTTTGAAAAATAAAAGGAGACTCAAATTTGCACTTAATCAAGAGTAGCTAAAGCAATTTGAAGAAATTATAAAATAAAAATAAAAAATCCAAAGGGCAATTCAAGATGATAAAGTAAAATATTATAATGAAATGTGCAAAGACTAACAGATTTTCAAAAATATAGAACACACTCAGCCTATCTTAAACTTAAAGAACTGAAGAGAAAAATCAAACCTCCCCCCGCTGAAACCAATCATCTTTGAGAAGGCTAATGCTTTTCTCGTGATAGAAAAATGGGAAGAAGTTACTTCCAATCAGGAAAACAAATAAACAAACAAACAAAAAACTTAAGAATAGAAACCAAGGGGAGAATATGTCTGGTTCTATATTCCTAAATGAACACTTTTGACCTAGTTTCTCTCTAGATCTTGAAGTCCCAGGCCATCCACTGTAGTCTACTGGCACCTTAGACTCTCCTTGTTTTCAAACACAACAGCCTTCAGAGGCCACAACACAAGACATTGCCTTAGAAACTGCATTAAGGAACTGGTCTTCCCTGAAGCCCTTTATCCTTTGGAATTAAGGCAGAAGCTCTCTAATGAGAAAAGAAGCAGAGAGATGACTATTATCCCAAAGGTGAAGAATTAGTGGTTGTTGGAATTTGATTCCTATTTCAGATGCTGAGGGTGTCCAATGAATGGTGGGCTGGAAGTACTGTGTACTTATTATCTTCATGCCCTCTTTGCTGCATTTTTTATATATATTAATCCAGTAGATGTTGTTCTGCCACTGTCAATAAAAGTATTACCCTAACACAAACCCCCTAGTTTGTGCCAGTAACGCAAGGGTTTAATTTATTGAAGTCATTAATTCTTACACTGGCATTCACAGCCATACATATTTGTATAATTGCCTTTTCCTTACATGTGTTTTAAATTCCATACCATAGATTAAATTAATAACACTATAAAATAACCATATGCAACAGAGAGATGATTGATAATGTTTGCTAACATAAAATTATAATGATGCCCCTATGTTGAATCATAGACATATTTAATCCTTGTATATATGAATGGTTTTTGGTGTCACTTTTAATTCTAATCCCAGTCTAAGAACAATCAGCTATTGTGATATAGGCCTGCTTGATGCTCACTAATTGAAGCATCAATAAGTGAAGAAATGGGGGCTGTAGCAAAGTGTTGCAAAGATACTATATGGTGCCTGACAATAAGAAAAAAATATTTGGATCTTGAAGGCTTGTCTTCAAGCAAATAGCTATCTAAGGGAGGCTCAACTAAGTCCACATGGAAGAAACACACCAGCCACTGTGATCCAAGGATTGTGAAAAATATTATCCAAATTTGAAGAGGGGAAGGTATCAAAGTTTTTCATTGTGAACATCTAAAAAGGTTGTAGGTAACTGAAAATCCAAAATCCATTTTCAGGGTCTACACGTGGATTAATCTTCCAGTGAGTCCCCTTTGACCAGAGTTGAGGAATGTGAATAATCTTGTTTTTGGATAGGGAACCTTGTATATATTGTCATTATATATAATTATATCCTTGAAAAGTAGATATGATTAGGTTAAAATGTAATATCAGTTTAACTCCCATTTGACTAATTTAAAAGTTGTTTCCATTTAAGGCAAAAATTAAGAGCCAATGCATGTGGAATAAGCCCCCAGTGAATCCCCTCTAGTGATAGACCAGGGATGTACTAGCCTTGTTACCATGCAGAGTGCACTGGACAGTTGGGGCTTTGCAGATGCAGTTAAGTTAAAATCTCATACCTGTCACTCGATCTCCCTTTTCCCCTATGATAAGTTTTAATATTTTCTGCTTTCTTTTTAACTGGAGTTTTCCACTATTTCGCTTTGTGTTAGATTTTATTCTGATTTTTTTTTGTATATGAAACCCAGGAGAGGTAAATTTATAGGAACAATAACTGGATCATTGGTTTCTTGAGGATATGCTAGGGGAGCTAGGGAGGAACTGAGGAGCTTATAGCAATAAGTACAGAAAAGAAGAAAGTATTCTAAAATTGATTGTGGTAGTGAATATACAAATTTTCTTGATATGATTGAATCATTGAATTGTATCATATGCTGACTGTGTGCCAATAAATTTGACTGGGGTCAATTTTCTGTCATACCGGACCCGTTGCTTCCAGATAGAGGTTTTATGACTTTGGAGAGGAGAATATCAGTCCAAGGAGTGTGGATGATGATTTTAGTTTTTTAGGTATAATGTTTTAACAAATAATAAAATTGCACTAGTGAAAGATATACTCTCATCAAATTACTTCATAATAATGCAACTGTCTAATATTGCAGTAATACTAGAGTGGTAAAAATGAATAATCTCCAATATTACTTCTAAATCCAAGGTCCTTGTGATTCTCTGAGTCTAAGAGTTTAATCAAAGATTACAAAATTATCTAAGTATTCCCAGCTTTTGTATTCAGCAGAATACCGAAGAACCATGGACTATGTCTTATCAGGCTAGAGAGTGAGTATATTGCCTTTCTTCATTAAGTCCAGATAGTGTCAGCAGCATTTATAGGAAACAGATAAAACACTGTGGTCTATATCAACTTTCTGTTTGGTATTAGCTAGTACTTATTCTCTACTTTGATATCTAAATTCTAATATACATCACAATGGATTCACAGAACTCAGTCAATATTTATGGTTAAAGGGTTCATTAGAGAAATTAACAGGTAATAATGGTAAGTGAAAAAAATGCTCTTTACAAAGATCTTTCGGGGTTTCAAAAAGTGCCCAAATCCCTTACCACTCCACTGTAAGTCAGCCTGAAGGTACTCAACTTGAGCTCTTTGAATTAGCAAATGAAGCTTCCCTACTAAGGTGCTCAGAGGTAGCCTACTCCACAAGAAAGTCTCTTGGCCCAAATTCCTCAGTTTTACTTTTTTGGTGTGTTAGGAACTCCACCATTTAGCTCGGTGTTCTGGCTCCTGGATCTGTTTCTTCCCCTCTGATGTAGCTATTTTCTGAATCCAGGAGGTTCATGGCATAGAGACCTCAAGGTCCAGAGGATATACTCCACTCTTAGCTCTTATGGCTAATGAGATCCCGCCCCTGCCCCTCCTGCTTCTGAGAGGGTTTACTTAATACACAGCTGGATAACATTTGAGTAACTCTTGTTCATAATTGCTCACAGGTGAAACCTCTCAGTAGCTTCTCCTATTTTCTTACTAGACCCAAGCAGGAAAAGTTCATTTGTCAGGAGGTGGAGACTTTTTCTCTATATTAAATATTCATTTCCCCTGAACATTGCTAGTAAAAAGAGTAGATCATATAATTAGCACCTAGATGAATGAAGGCAGGGATATATAAGTAAATAATGGAAACACAAGAGGAAGACCAAACAGAAGTGGACAGAGAGCAAAATATATTTATGCCCCAAATACAATTTTTTTATGTGTGAGTATTTCAATCCCAGTTGTATATTTAAAATTAGTTACAATTAGGCTAAAATATGCAGGATGTATTATAATTGTCCATGCAGTACTATAACTCTTCACCAAAATATTTTAGAATATTGGTAAGATAGTCTCAATAATAACTTTTCTAAGTATTAAATACATAAAACAAATGAAAGATAGATACATCATGCTATACACTGGATGAAAAACTTAAATCACAACTAATTGCTTTTAATGTTGAGTGAAATAAATATATGAAGGCAATTGTAATAACGCTTTGATATTTCCTCTTTCGATTCTTTTCTTGTACTTCTTCCTCTTTAATTTTAAAAAACAAACTTTAATTTAGCATATCAGCACCTAAATAAATATTTGGTCATGGGCAACATTGATAGCCTTTTTGAATAGCAAAGGTCAAAAACATATTAATTTATTTCTGCTTAAGTTTTATGACTATCTAATAATTTGATTATACTTCTTGTGCAATAAGATAAATATTTTTCTGTATCATTAACCTTTAACTACTTGAATTAATTAATTATCATATCTCTCTATGAAAAGGATACTTAGCTGTGAATGCTTATTTCAGATGATATCATATATAAAAACTTCATTACTTAATAAAAATGCTGAGAGAAGCTTACATCTGAGAAACTTCCCTCATAGTTCATGATATAGTAAGATGCATGATTTTAGGGGCCATTGAGTCAGTAAGACTCATACCAACCATAAGTTCAACAGAACAACTCATTTTCCAGTCTGACAGCATCCTAACAATTTTCTGTATGTATGAAGCTGTTGTTGCAACCACTGAGTCAGTCTCTCCTCTTTTTTGCTAACCTTTTACATTACCAGATATGGTGTTCTTTTCCAGGGCATGGTCTCTCCTGGTGACATGTACAATGTATGTGAGATGAAGTCTTCCCATCCTTGGTTCCAAGTACCTTCTGGATGTCCATAATACATTCATTATCCTTTACCGGCACCATAATTCATATACATAGATTATGTTTTTGTATAATTCATTGAATGCCCAACTTTTACATGCATATGAAGAAATGTATCTATCATGCCATAGCTTGGTCAGGTGCACCTCACACGTCAAAGTGATGTCTTTTCTTTCCAGCACTTAATAGAGATCTTGTGCAGAAGATTTGCCCAACACAGCACACCATTTGATTTACTGACTGCTGCCAGGAGCATTGACTGTCAATTCGAGCAAGATGAACCTTGACATCTGCAAACCTTTCTGTTTATCGTGATGTTTCCTACTGATCAAGTTTGAGGGTTTTGCTTTTCTTTATATTGGAATCCCTATTGAAGGCTAACCCTTCATCTTCATTAGCAAGTGCTTCAAGTCTTCGTTTCAGCAAGCATGGTTGCTTCATCTGCATATGAAAGGTTGTTAATAAACCTTCCTAGAACTGCTACACTTTTCATATCCTCCAACTTCTCAGATTATTTGTTTGCAGGGCAAATGATAGCAGGGAAGATGGATTATATAAAAGGAATATAGGATCAAGATCAGAGGAATGCAATATGCAGTTGATACAACCTTGCTTGTTAAAAGTGTGGAGGACCTGGATCATTTGATGATAGAGATCAAGGACTGCAGTTTTAATATGACTGGCAAAAGGTTAAAGGAGACAGTCTTTTGTCCGGAGCCATCCAGCCCGGACATGCTTGGCCTGGCTATAGTCACGTAGCCTAAACTCTGTCATGGTCTATTTGCCTGAGATTTGTGGTCTGTTACTTTTGTAACTTTTGCATAGACCTTGAGTTGTGGAGAGCTGCCCTCCTTTGGAGGGTGGTTGTAGGAACGGCCCTGGCCTTCGAGGCTTGACAAGATGATCTAGGTAGTGAATAGAGCATTTGTGATTATCCTCTGACTTGCAGGTGTGCTGACCTTCACTTGTTAACTTTGAAGATAACTATGTTTCATGCCTCGGCTTGTTGCCTAGGCTTGCTTTCCTTATAAAATTGGTTTATTTCTCCCTAATAAACAGAGCTTGATCAGCACTTGTCTTGCTCCACGTCTCTGTGTCTTTTCTTCATCCAGATTCGTCGCTCCCTAAGGTCCCCACGTGAGGGTCTCGCTGGACGAGACCTCCACAGTCTTTCTTCACATTCTATGTTGACAACTATGTGCCCATAATCATAGAGTTTATGGTCTCTGTATTGATTTCCATTCTCAAGCCTCCCTCAAATTTCCTTGGCTAGAACTTCTAGAATAATGAGTCATTTTTGATGTAATTACTAAATCTAGATAATTGCTGTTTCTGTAGATTATGGCCATAAGCACTAGAGATGTTACAGTGAAAGCAACTTGAATAGTTCAGCTTCAAATCAACAACTCATGTTTCCTTCAGTACTAAACCCTAAATAATACTACATTATTGACCTGGTCTGCAGTGTATCCTAGCAATGAGTCAGCTATTGGGGATAAGTGCAGTTTAATTTTCAAATGTCACTATGGTTGAACACAGTGCCCACCTTTCTACCAGTTATTATTCCCAACATCCACAGTGACTTTTGGAGAGCAGGCCTTACATACAGCATACAGCAGTGTCTTCAAAAGCAAATAATAAAATTTAGCATCTGTGAATGGACATCTGAGACTTATAACATCAGCAAATTACATGCCACAGCAATGAATGTAGCATATTACTGACAATAGTTTAAAAAAAAACAAAAAAGAATGAACAGTCATCAATGGGATTCCTCATTGTTTGAATATCTCACAGTCAGAAATTACATCTTTTATGTTGGTTCATTCTGACATGAAAGTTCATTTAAGATTCATTTTACAATATAATTTTAATGTAATTGATAAGAATACAGCTGTGCCTTGAATTTCATAAAATATATAGGCATCCTTAAGAAGTATGACTACTTTCTTTCTTTTCTGAGTTCTAAGTATATGCTCTCGACTTTTACCTGCTCTTCATCATGACATCTGAATTTTCTGCATTTAAAATAGCTTGGATTATACTTTGTGAAACACTAGAAACTGACATATTGTCATTCTAGTAACATATGCAGTCTTACCAATTAAGGAAATTGTCTCTTCAGATAGAGCTAAATAAAAAATAGCATATGTTATCTAGCATGTCCTATTAAAAGTATTATGAAATAACTAAAGGTGTTATGAAATAGTTACTGGTTCTTTATTTATTGGTATATCTGTTTGCTATCATTCAATCTTTTAAAAAATATACAATTGTCTTAAAATGGATTAAATCAGTCAATTATTTTTTTAAAAAATAGGTGTATGCGGCTGAGACCCGGAGGCATAGTGGTTGAGTGTGGGACTGCAGTCCACTGGTTTGGTGGTTCAAATCCAGCAGCAACCCTCCAGCAGCAAGGCTGGGCCTCCCACTTCCACCAGAGGGTAGTGATACCCCCCCAAAAAAACCCAAAAAACAAAAAATAGGTGTACAAATGGTACATCTTATATCCCAGAACCTACCATGCAATTTTTAGTTACAAGTGTTTAATACATCTGGAAGAAAATTAGAGAGAACTTCCCAGCTACTTCATGGAAACTATAGAAACAATACCTGGAGTGTTTATTTATAACACCATTAAGAGGCATTAGTGCTTTTCAATAATGAGTGGCATGATCCTCTGTTCAGATTTACAGGGAATCTTTAAATAAAGCTGAAAAAATTAACTCGAAAAATACAGATTAACAAACCATACCTCTTAAATTCACCTAAAGGAACCGACAGCAGTAAATGTCAAAATACAAAGTTGAAGTCACTCATAAACTCTTGTTTTTGCAATTATGAATGTGACACCTAACCTCCCAGTGAATATTAGTACTTTTATACAAGCTGTAAGTATCACTATTAACCTTGATAACATTGAGAACAGAAATGAAAATGTGTATGAAACTCAGAACACAACAACTGCCACCAAACATACAGTAACTAAAACGGAGAGTCACGATTTATCTATATTTCCAGAGCGCTCTTCTGCACAAACTCACTGTTGCTATTGTTAGTTATCCTCAAGCTGGCTCTGAGCCATATCGATTCTAAGTGCCAAAGAAAAGCACACTGCCTGCCTTGGCCTGCCCACACTATTGTTAGGCTTGAGAAGCTTGACCCCACAGTTGCAGCTACAATGTCAATCCATCTTGGCGATCACATGCTTTCCTTAATAATATTACCCTTTTTTAGGTGGCCTTCTATGTAGTAATTGCATGATTTCATGTCAACTTGCCTGTATGGAAGGGAAGAGCACAACATGTTAGTCAGGTCACAACCTATTGATGCCTCTGAGAGGTGAGTCCTTTTCATAGGGAAGAAGCAAATGATCTCTGCCTCTGTCTCTCTGTCCCTCTCTTTCTCTTGCACTGTCTCTCTTTCTCTGATTTACTACTCCTGGAGACTCTGCCCGCCTCCACGGGCCATTCCATGAGGGCAAACTGTCTGACTGAGAGTTGGCAATGCATGCTCTTCCATCTTTCCACAGACCTTAGCTCCACTTGATCCTGCACCCGCTGGCCTTTGTCTTTCCTACGTCATCTTCCTACATTATTCACATGCAGCTACATGAGTCATAAGAGAGGCTTGGGGATTCACATCAGACTTATGGACTTGAGTGGACTGGTTTGGGATGTCCTCCTGATTTGGATCACATCTTGATATAAAGCTCTTTCTTATAAACACATGAGAATCACAGGATTTGTTTTTCTCAACACACTCGATCCTGCATATTACACTTTTTCAGGGAATGGGCTCTGCTGACCACACACCCAATGCACTTGAGACAAGTCTTTCCATTCTTCATTCTAAATACCACTCTGGTTGTTCTTCTAAGACAGATTTGTTTGTTCTTTTGGTTCTCCGCTGTATTTTCAATGTTATTCAACAACAAATGCATCATATTTCCTCCAGATTTCAGCCTCACTATTTCCATCCATATAAACGGAAAACCCTAAGGTGCAGGTCAGGGGGACCTTGGTCCTTGGGGTGTTCACTTTCCTCTAAAGTACACCTGTCCAATGTAAAACATGATTTTATCTGTAGATCTAGGTGACATATAATCCGATTTTATTTCTGAGGGACTTTAACATTTTTTTTGCTCTGCTTCAATTTTAGCTTATATAAGAGTAATGTAAATACCATATCCAGCTTGGTACCCAATGGGTCCATCTGGTGAGAGCTAAGTTTTTGTTCAGGTTATTCAAAAACCATTTATATTGAAGAAGTCATTGGTCATTCATTATTATATCATGGGACTTTCATCTTATTTTCTGTCACCACAATCCCATTATCCACCTAATCAGTCTTCCTTCTTGTTTCCAAAATTGACAGTCCACTCACCAGTAATTATCAATGTATCGTGAATAAATATTTTCTCGGTTTTAGGGCTATACAATCTCTCTGACAGCCTCGGTGAACTCAAATATTGTTTCCATGAACTGTTCTTCTAGGGGACAAAAGGAAATATGAAACAGCAAGATCAGGGCTGCAAAGTAGACAGTGTAAGGTTAATCAGTCCAATTCTAACTGGATAGACCACGACCCACTTGAAGAATGAACAGGTGCAGTACCCTAATTGAGAGACATTCCCTCAGGGTAAGTTTCTTGGCCTTTTTCTCATCAAAGAAGGTTTAAAATTCACATAGAGTTTATAATAGACCCCTATGTGAATCCTATGTCCTTAAGATAATTCATCAAGATTACTCTTTTGGAATTCCAAAAAAAGCAATCACCATAATTTTCTAAGCCAACTTCTCTGCCTCGCGGTTCACTGACCACGCCAACTCCCTGGAAAAACACTCTTTTGATAGGAACTCACTTATTTTGCAAGAACCTTAGTGGCAAGTGGACCACCGCAGAAACTTTCTGCAGCCATCCACCGATTGTAGAGACATTGAGTAAATCTTTTCTTTGGATTAAACAGTGCACGTATGAACTGAAACTGATGTAGTAGTGATTTTTGGTTTAGCATCCTAAATGTGCATATGTGTGTGTGTGCATAATCCCCCCTCAAATGCAGTTAGAGTAGCAGCAGAAAATTAAAATGACATAAACACAGGAATCCTGATGGTGTCATGGGTACAGCTCTGCAGGAGAAAGAGCTACACTCTCAGACGCCGACAAGGTCAACTCTATTCTGTCCTGCAGAGGCTGTCTTGGAGTCATCACTGGCTTGAGGGCAGTGCATTTGGTATATCAACATGCACTCTAGTAGAAACTTACTTTACCTTTGATGTGATACACTGATTATTCAGTTTCTGTCTTTTATAATCTGGGTAGATTTTATTTATTTATTTATTTACTCCCTCCCCACACACAAAGAATATTAGTAATACATAAAATCTCTTTGAAAAGAATTTAGACATATTGAAATCAAGCAGTTTGCCTGTATTTTCTTACATGTTTACATGGATTTGCTCATTCAATCTTAAAAAAAAATAGATATATAGATAAGTGTTATCACAGACAAGAACATTGAGAAATTAAGTGAATTTATCTAAGACTCAGAGCATGTAATTGATGTGGCCAGAATTCCATCTTAGGCATTATTGAAAAACTTTTATTTTATAGAGTTTGATTGGTTCAATGACACTCTACACTGTAGACATTATTTCCTGGCCTGTTGTATCACGTTTCTTGGTCCACACTTCTCTTCTACTACTCTTCCTCTGGATCACTAGCTATTTGTCTGGATTTGGTGTACAATTTTGTAAAAATAATGATGCTTAATGTACTCATAACAAAAATATAGTATATCCCAGAATTGAAATAAATTCTTCTCATCCTTATATTTTTATTTTTCTACATATGCATGCATGGAACTGTTTCTAAGTCTTTTCTTATTCCACTAACTAGCATGCAACTTATTCAAAGTTGTCTGTGACTTTCATTCATTAGAATCCAATATTATTTCTTCCCAAACTAATCAAGTATCTGAAATGAATGTCCTGATAAGCTTTTTTAGATAAGTCAGGAGCTGGTACACTCTCATGTTTTGTCTAAATTGATTTTCAAATTGACATTCCTATCTGATGATATCCAACTCAAATATGTTTCAGTAATTTCTGAGAGGTTAAATGGAAGAATTGCAAACAGAATATGATATGTATATTTGTATATATTTTTTGATTTTCATATTATTACTCATGGACAGCATCAGCATTTTACAAGCTTTACCAGTTAGTATAAAGGAAAATGAATAAAATAAGAAGTGAAAACTTCATGTACCATCTAGATTCATTGTGTTATAAAGGGTAACCATTAGTGAATGTGCTTATTGCTAACTTGAAGTGTGTCTATTGTAAATTGAGATGTGCAGCAAACCTAAAATATCAGATTTTGAAGGCTGGCATTAAAATATGTAAAATGTGTTGTTTACATTCTTATCTAGAATATGTTATTATATTTTGGCTATACTTATATGATAAAGTATAACATTAAAATTATTTGTACTAATTTGTTTCTATTTTTTAGTGTGGTACATATACAATATTGAGAACCATGTCACTCTTATTTCAAATACTATCAAGGTCAATCAAAATGAACAGGTTTCAACTGGGCATCCAGACTAAGAGCAAAGAAGGACTGGCTCTTCACTTCAGAGGAAGAAGCAACTGAAAATGTTACGCACAGCTAGGATTTATAGTCAAATACTGAAATTCTAAACCAAGGATCTTCCAACTAGATCCAGGGGCCACATACAGCCCACTGAGGACAGTTATCCATCCTAATGCATGATTTTTCCTACCACAGCTGTCCTGGTTAGCAGCTGACACATTCCAGACCTGCAGTGAATTTGTTCATATATTGTTGCTTTTTTTTTAAACTATCATCTGAGGCTCAGCCCTGATGACATAAGTGGTTGAGTGCAGGACTGCAGCCCGCAGGCTTGATGGTTCAAACCCAGCAACAGCTCTCAGGAACAGCGCTGAGTAGCTCCCACGACCACCAGAGGGCAGTGATGCCCCCCCAAAAAAAACCCAAAACTATGGTCTGGTCCTCCATTGGTCTGAGAAACAGTGAACTTACCCATTGTTTAAAAAGTTTCAGGATTCCTGGGCTAAAGAAAGGAAGTAGAACATTGGTGGAGATACTGCTAGCCTATAGGTCCCCGAGTAGAAGAAACAATGGTGCCCCGCTACCAAATGATTGAATGTCTGGAGTCTCAAAGACTTGAAGTTAAATGAGTCGCCATCCAGAGTGGAAGCAACAAAGCCCACATGGAAGAAGCACACCAGCCTGTGTGATCAAGAGGAGCCATATGGAGCAGGTATCGCATATCAAAGAATAAGAATCACATCATTACCAATGAGGGGGAGAGCAGGGTGAGGATCTAACGCCCATTGGTGATCACCCCCTTACAGGGGAGTCATGGGGAGGAGACAGACCAGTCAAGGTTCAGCAAGGCAGTGATGATGCATACAACTTTCTTCTAGTTCCTGAAGGCTTCCTCCCCCCAACTATGATGGTCCCAACTCTACTGTAAAAATTCTGCTGGACTGGAGAAGATACACTGGTAGAGAGAGGAGCTGGAGATATGGGGAACCCAGGACAGATGAGCCTCTTGGGGCCAGTGGTGATATTGGAGCTACTGTTTGGGTGGAGAGAAGGTGGGGTACAGAGGTGGAACCAACTGCAAGAATATACACATAACCTCTTATCTAAAGGACAGATATCAAAGAAGTGGCCTGGGGGAGAGATTGGGCAGTGTAAGATATGACAGAGAAATAATAATTTGTAAAGTATCAAGGGTTTGTGGGGAAGGGAATGCAGGGGAAGAGGGGGAAGGGTGGGAAGCCGATATCAGGGGCTCAAGTGAAAAAGTAGGTATTTGGAGAATGATAACAGCAGCAGACATGCAAAGGTGCTTGGCACAGTATATGTATTTATGAATTGTGAAAAACAATGTATGAGCCCTCAATAAAATGATTTTAATTAAATAAAACTATAGTCTGATCCTCCAGTGGTCCTAGAAGCAGTGAACTGATGTGCTGTTTAAAAAGTTTCAGGATTCCTGGTCTGAAGAAAGGAAGTAGAACATTACTGGAGATATTGCTACCATATAGACCCCTCAAGAACACAAAGACAAATGTTATATAAGCAAAATATTGAATGATTCAGGAAGAATCTCTTCTTAAAAGTAGGTGGAAATAATACCCAGACACTGTACCAAAAAGAACTAGTTAACAATCCATAATTTCCAGGGATATTGTATTTGCAAAAACCAAGGGTGCTGAAGGAAGACTTTCAAACTGCATTGAATGCATTAGAAATAAATAAGGCTCAATAAATTAGATAATACCCATTGAAATGTTTCAGAAAACCGAAGAAGCACTGAAAGCACTAACTCAACTTTGTCCAGAATATTGATAGACAGTTACATGATCAACTAACGGAAAGCGTTCCCTCTATTTGCCCATTCTAAAGAAAGATGTCCAAAGAGAATGCTCAAACTCTAGAATGATATAGTTGACATTGAGCACAAGTAAGACTTTGCTTAAGGCCATTTAAGAGTGATTGGAGCTCTACATTGCAAGGGAACAGGCAGGATTTCAGTCCAGATTCGGAAGAGGATGTGGAACATGGAAAACCATTGCTGATGTCAGATGGATCTTGGCTCAGAGAAGAAAATGCCAGAAAGATATTTGCTTAGGTTTCATTACTTTTCAAAGACACTCAACTGTGTGGAACATAATTGTGGTAGTTATATAATTGTCAATTTAAGGATTAAGCTAGTAGAGGTGGAATCTAGCCTGTCCATCAGATCTTAGCCAATGAGGCCTCTGTAGGGGCATGGCCTTCTCCTAAGGATGTTGGGAAATCCTGATTTTCCTCCCTGGAGGTGGGAGACACTTCTCTCTCTCTCTGCTACTCCCTGGGAGACACTGCAGCTGACAAGACTACGGAGCTATGCAACTGCCCTAAACTGGAGAAGCTATGTGGACCTGCCATGATGCAACAAGACCGCTGAAGCCAGAGAAGCCATGGAGAAACCCCTGCCAGTGCTCAGATGCTTGCAATACCACTGGATCCAAAGACTTTCTACCCACTGGCCTGTGATTTTCCTGCATTCAACATCATTGCATGTGCTTCATGAGTCTGAAGAGGACTTTATAGATTAGTTTCAGACATATGGGCTAGTATCAGGATTATGGACTTGATCTGGACTGGACTGTGATGTTTTCTCAATGTTCATTTGCTTTTATATATAAACTTCTCCCTTATATATGCATGAGTGGCTCCATGAATTTGTTTCTCTAGTCTACCCCGACTAACGCATTAATACACTGTGGTTAACCTTGAGAAGAATAGGAATGCCAGAATACTTCATTGTGTTCATTTGGAACTTGTATATGGATTAAGAGGGAGCCATAGGAACAGAACAAAGGAAAACTCTATGGTTTAAAATCTGGAAAAGGTGTATATCACGGTTGTTTTCTGTCATCATACTTATCAGTCTGTATGCTGAGCAAATCATCAGAGAAATGCTTATATGAAGAGTGTGGCATCAAATTTGGAAGAAGGTTAGTAACAAATTGCAGTATGCACATGACACACCTTGCTTTCGGCAAGTCAGGAAGCTATTGATCACTAGCTGAAGAAGATCAAGGACTGTGTTCTTCAGTATGGATGACAGCTTAAGGTAAGGAATACCAGAAACCTCAACGTTGGACTGGCAATCAACATGATGATAAATGGAGAAAAGGTTAGAGTTGTCAAGGATCTCATCTTACTTGGATCCGTAGCTAATGCTCATCGGTAGCAGCAGCTGAGGGGTTAAAAGCTGAGCTTCCCGATGTAAATCTGCTGTGCAAGATTCCTTCAGAGTATTGAAAAGCAAAGACATTTCTTTGAGGTCTATGGTATATCTGATCCAAGCCATGGCATCGTCCATTGCACCATATGCATGTGAAAATTGGTCACTGAATAAAGAAGAGCATAGAAGAATCGATACACAAAAATTATGGTACTGGAGAAAACCATTGAAAATTCCAAGGACAGCTAAAATGATAAACCTATCTGCCCAGGAAGAAATAAGGCCAGCATGCTCCTTGGGGGCAAGAATGGCAAGCCTTCATCATACACATCGATGTGTTGCAAGGAGAGACCAGTCCCTGGAGAAGGACATTAGGTTTGGTAAATGTGAGGGGTGATGAAACAGCCGAAGGCACTCAGCAGGATGGGTTGGCACAGTGTCCAAGTCAATGCACAGTTGTGAGAATGGCACAGGGCCATTCCCTGTTTCATTGTATTGTGCATCAGTCCTTGTGGGTAGCAGCCTACTTGAAAGCCCCTGAAAACAATGCAACATATCCCTTTTAGACTCTCCTATCCTTCCAACATGCCTCCCAGGAAGACACAGCAAACTAAAAGCACCCCAAACAGATTGCTTTGCTTGTTTTTTTTTAAATCCTTTTATTGGGGGCTCATGCAACTCTTTTCACAACCCATACATAAGTCCATTGTGTGTCAAGCACACTTGTACATCCATTTCCCTCACTATTCTCATAACCTTAGCTCTCTAGATTGTTTTCTTAATCACTTTATTGGGAGCTCATACAACTCTTATCACAATCCATGTATCCCTCCATTATATGCAGACCACATTTGCACATTTTTTGCCATCATCATTCTCTAACTAGATTGTTTTCAAGACATGCTTTTCTCCCTGACCCTTAGGGCACAGACCCACACACATTTCCATATCCACACACAAGGGAAGCCTCACCTATTTTATACCTTACATTCTCTTCACATATTAATATCACCCCCTCGCTTCTTCTGTCTTCCCCTACTTCCTGATTTTTCCTTCCTTCTCTCTTATATTTCTTTTTCCTGCTGCAATTTCTTTTCTTCTGGTTTGATTATTCCTTACTTTGTATACAACCCATCATTTCTTTCTGCTGTTTCACTCTCCTAGCAAAATATACTTCCACTCTACTCACTAAGTTTTATCAACCCTCTTAAAACATGTTTTCCCAATATTTTTTATTTATTTCCAAAAAATAAGAACTCCCTTTATTCCTCCCCTCAAGTTATCTGGACGAAGCACTAACGACGAGGTAGTCCATTTGACTTTACTTTCCAACTGTTTCAGCAAATCTCACCTTTGCATTAAGTCAAGAGAAATTTACTGATTTAAATTGAAATAAGGATTTTCTCCACATTTTTTTCACTGCACAATGTCCTTTTTTTAAAAAAAATCTTTTTATAAATCTTTTTATTAAGGGTTGTTCCCATTATGTTTACAAACCTTTTGAACTATCCATAGTATTCCTTTCTATTATTTTGAGTGTATTATCGCTCTCTTCCCCAGTTCCATGCTTACCTTAATTAATGTCAGGTGCTATTAGTGTAACTCAAGAATATTTCCCAGTTCTCATAAATCTAGTACTCCATGAACTGCATATAAAGTCTTTAAAGTACTGTAATCCAATAGTAGAAAGTCTACTCACCTATATTCATGTATCCTGTATATGAATATATATGTATATGTATATATACATGTATATGTATGAATAGTTAAGAAATATTTTCAGTATTTTATTTATAACAAAAATGTTATATTTGATTTAATGTGTTTCACTATTGTCTTGTTAATCTTATGTTGTAACTCTCAGATGAGAAAGAAAGGTGATATTTGTTGGTTCTTCCAAAATTCAGTAGAAAATAGTATTCTACAAAAATTAATATAGCTATGCTTTAAAAAGCTGATAGGATCAAAATCCCTGGTGGGATAGTGCTACATGTTACAATTCCTATAACATTGACAGGAATTGGTGTTCAACTGTACACATCCCAACTGTCAAGAATTCTTCAAGCCAAGGGACTTTATAGACATGCTAATGTAGAAAATATTTTCTCCACCACGGTCTTTGTTAGCTAATTACTGAAGGTCTGTTGAAGAGGTGAAGATAAGAGAAAAGCATATACAAGGTTTAGGAAAGAATGACAAAATTGAGAACAAAAGCAAATGGGAGGTCACAGAGTCCAGTCTAAACCTGCACGGAAGGGAATCATGCAGATGGACCATGTGAATTCAAAAGAAATTAGTGAGATGGGATACAGGGAAGGTGAGACAGTCACACTATGTTGGGATAGGTAGGGTGTCCCAAATAAGAAGGACTTTCTAGAAGAAAGGGGAAAAAGTCACACATTGAGAAATCATGTTTAAAGTAAGAGTAAAGCTAACAACCTTTATAAAGAAAACTAGATACCATTCATGGCAAGAGTGTTAAAAAGAAGCAGAAAGAATTTGGAAGATTATGTTAAAAGTGCGAGTAGGATTCCTCCAGTGTGCACTGGTTCAGCATGGCCCATCCTTAGGAACTGATGAGCTGATGGACACATTGTTAAAACACCGCTCATAGCCAGGGCTCTCTCTAAGGTGGGTACTTGGGCAGCTGGGCAGCCATCCAATGTGAAAATCAGAAATTTATGTTCCTTACTCTCTCCTAGTGTCAATATGTGCAACAGAAGTGCTCTGCTATATTATTGAAATAATAAAGTACACTTTGTTATATGAGGGAGCACCTTTTCCCCCAAAATGAAACTTTTTTCAAAGGTTTGCATTTTTCTTTTACAAAACAACCTTATCCCCTTCAAAATATTCTTCATTACCTTTACTACATCTGTCAAATCTGAGATTCCATTGTTTCAAGCTCATCTATTTGGATGGCTGACAGCACCACCCTCATTTTGTTGTTGTTGTTGCTCACCCTCTTCTCCATCAAATCACTGCCCTCTTATGTCTGTCTGCATCATGGAAAAATAAGAAGTGACACGGAGTGAGATGAAGTAAGTGAGGTGGTTATGGGAAGGGAGTCATGCTTTCTTTGTTTTTTCCTAAAACTGGACACTGACATGTCTGTGTGAGCAGGTGTATTTTGTTAGTGGTAAAAGCAGTCCCCGTCTGCCACAAGTAAGGCCTTGTATGTCACATATTTTTATGCAAACTTTTCTAGTCCTCTAAATAGAAAGCTTGAACAACATCCTGACACTGTGGAACATCCTTCAAATGAACTGTGAGTGGACATTTTCAGCCATTTGGGAAGTTGATGAATGTGCAGAATGAAGTTTGTAATCAATCAATATTTAAACTTTTTTGGAAATGAGAAAACCACATATTCACTTGTATTTTTTTCCCATAGTGCTGTCCTTGTAAGCTGTATTCAGCATCACAACACTTTCTGTGGCATTTTTCCCAAAAAGAAAATGAAATTTCACAGTTACACACTGTTTCGTTATATTGGCATCACTAAAGATGGGGTTCCAGCAGAACTGCTTTTATGAAAAATTTCACTGTGACCAGAGAGAGCCTTCCCAGGTGATGCCACTGATGCACTCACTCGGTTGCTGGATGCTTTCCTACAGGGAAAATTGTGTACTAGTAAAGCTCCACTCCACCCAACAGAATTCCAATTTTATGATGGTATCCATTTTTTTTTCAGGTATCACTGCCCTCTGGTGGGTGTGGGAGGACCAGTCTTGCTCCTGGAGAGCAGCTGTTGGATTTGAACCACCAAGCCACAGTACCACACTCAACCACTGCTCCACTGGGGTTCATTCAGGTGGTATCCATTCGTATAGTTTTTTTTTTTTAATACTTAAAACATGTGGTGGAGAAAGAGGATGGTGCCCAGATAACAAAAGATACAGCATCTAGGGTCTCAAAGGCTGAAGATAAACAAGTGGCCATCTAGCTGAAAAAGCAAGAAAAGCCACATGGAAGAAGCACATCAGCTTGTATGACCATGAAGTTTCTATGGAATCAGGTATCAGTCATCAAAGACTCAAAACAAAACAAACAAAAGGCCTATCAATGGGATTGGAGCAGAGCAGAGACCCAAAACCCATCAGTAGTCAATTGGACACCCCCTGTCAGAATGGCCACAAGGAAGAGAAGAGCCAGCCAGGGTGCAGTATAGCATTGATGAAATACACAACTTTCCTCTAGTTATTTAATACTTGCACCCCTCCCTCCAACCCTCACCCACACTTACTATCATGATCCCAATTCTAGCTCACAAATCTGACTAGACCACAACATGTATACTGGTACAAATAAGAGCTTACAACACAGGGAACCCAGAACAGATAAGCCCTTCAGGAAAAAAGTAGAGCAGCGATATTAGGAGGGTAAGGTTAGGTCGGGCATAAGGGGAAATATCACAATGATCGACATATGGCCCCCATCCCAGGGGGATCGGCAGCAGAAAAGTGGGTGAAATGAGATAACATTTGGTGTAAGAAATGGAAAAAAAAGAATGATCTATAAATTATCAAGAGGGAATGGGGGAGGGAGCAAGAGGGAGGGGGAGACGCCAGAGGCTCAAGAAGAAAGAAAATGTTTGAAAAAGATGAGGACAACATATATACAGTTGTGTTTAACACACACAATGGCAATATGTATGGATTGTGATGAGCTGTGCGAGCCCTCAATAAAATAAAATAATTTGCATAATCTCCCTGGGGCATGGACAACAGGGAAGTGGGCGAAAGGAGACATCAGACAGTGAAAGATATTACAAAGTAATAATAATTTATAAATTATCAAGGGTTCGTGAGGGAGGGGAGAGCGAGCAGGGAGGGGACAATGAGGGGCTGATACCAAGGACTTAAGTAGAAAGCAAATGTTTTGAGAATGACGATGACAATAAATGTACAAATGTGCTCGGCATGTTATATATGTTTGCATGTATTGTGATAAGAGTTGTATGAACCTCAAATAAAATGATTTTTTAAATTAGAAAACAAAACCAAAAAAGTCATTAAGGTATCAAACTACTTGTTAAATTATTTGAATGCCATCACTAGATAAAACTATTTTATTAAGCATAAAAATTAATGAAGAGAACTCAAAATTTTAAGACAAATAAAGGCAATTGTAAAGTAGTTGGGCTAGAAATTAATTTTTGTTTCATTTCATCTTGCATTAAGAACTGGTTTCCTTTTGTAATATCCCATGCAGTGAAGTGAGGTCAAGTGTCTGAATTCTTGCCAGTAGATTTTATGTTTGTGAGCATGTATGTGAGATTGTGCACATGTGTGTGTGTGAAGTACATCAATTGGACCTGCACCCTAAGACCCCCCATGTTCTTTTTCCCTCTTTGCCAACCAGATGACAATAATACCTACAACCTTAAAAACCAGATATGAAAGATAGCAGTCCCTGAATTATCACTCAAACAAGACTAATAAACAGGACAGAAGAGATACAGCGGCCACTACAGTACTGACTTTGGATGTAATATGATAAAAATAAAATTTTGTTTTAACCAGCTAATATAACAGTATCTATACAAGCAAAACAAGAAAGCTTGGGCCCAAATGTGAAATCAACATAATTACAGAATCATTATGAATAATTGTTCGAGCCTAAAAAGAATTCATCTGAGCTCCCTTTTTGGGTGGACTAGAGCTTGCATTATTGGAATCAAAGAAGTCTAATTGTAGACATATTACTTGACTCTGGTAAAAAAATACTTACTGTTAAAGTGATACAAATGTTGTTTATTCATTTGCAGTTTTTACAAGCAGCTTTTATATAAATTAAGAATTTGATTAGGATTAAGTAACAATATGTTTATTATTAATGAATTTGGTATAGTAAAAATGTACAGAAGCTCAGAAAATGTGAAGCAATGAAAGAATAAGGATATGAACTAGAATGAGTAGAGTGCATGATACTAATAGCAAGTATTTAATTGAGGCGAGAGAATCTTCAAAAATGGAGACAAACATGTATAAATGATTAAGAATAATATTTAGATGTGTGATATACTGTATAGAAGTCTAAACTATATTAGAATAAAGAATACATATAAAGTGGAGTGACAACTAAATTAATATGCAGAACAAGTTGCTAATTCAAAAAGCTTTAAATTGATAATGCAAAAATATTATATTGCATACATATTAGATATAAGAAACTAATTACAATATAAAATTCAAATAAATATCAGAAATTATTATGATGTTCAACTATGTTATAATAGTAAAGATATTCATGGAATGGTGCTTCTCATTGTAAAGCCTTCTGTAAGATTAACGTTTAAACCAGATACAGCTCTCAATTTTATGATGATAACTGTATGGTTGTAAGGTGTCACGGAGTCCATTCTGACCCATAACAACCCTATGTACAGAATGAAATATTACACAATCCTTGCAGCCACTGTGTCAATCCGTCTCATTAAGGGTCTTAGAGTCCTTCCATTTTACCAAGCACAATATCCTTCTTCAGAGACTGTCCCCTCCTGACAACCTATTCCTGTATGTAAGATTCAGTTTTGTCTTTCTTGACTCCAAGAGTCATGCTGGTCTTATTTCTTTCAAGTTTGTCCTTTTCGCAGCCCATGATGTATTCAATATTCTTCACCAGCACCACAATTCAAATACATTGACATGTCTTCCGTCTTCCTTATTCAACATACAGCTTTTACATGACTACGGAGAAATTGGAAATACTAAGGCTTGAGTTAGGCCTCACGTGAGCCTTCAGGGTAACTTCAGTGCTCCTCAGTCCTCTATAAAGAGCTCTTGTGTAACAGAGTTACGTAATGCAACTCATCTTTTACTCTCTTGACTGCCGCTTCCATGAGCATCAATTGTGGATCTACGCAACACGAAAATTTTTGACAAATTTCACCTTTTCTCCATTTATCATGATTGTATATGTTGGTGCAGTGGTAAGAATCTTCTTTCCATTGAGTCAAAACCCAATGAGACCTCTGGGTGGGCAAGACCTCTACTGAGGATTCTGGGAACTCCCGTCTTCCTCCCTGCAGGTGGAACCCACACTCCCTCTGCCTTCCCTATCCTGCTGTTGAGACACTCAGGAAGCTGGACGAGATATGAAGATACCAGTGGCAATGCTGAGATGCTTCCTTTTCAACTGGATTCACAAGGTTCTATCCATCGGCCTGTGATCTTCCTTCATTCGGCATCATTGCCCATGCTGCATGAGCCTAGTAGGAATTTATGTACTAGTATCAAACATATGGATTAATACTGAATTTATGGACTTGATCTGGGCTGGGCTAGGTATTTTTTCAATGTAAAATTGTACTTTTCTATAAAGCTCTTTCTTATGCCCATATGAGTGTCTATGAATTTGTTTCACTCATCAACCCATACTAACACAAAAGGATATCAATGATGCTCTTCAATTTTAGCATTCTATTGGGTCACATTTCTTTAGAATGAGCAAAAATATGGATCCCTTGCTACAAGCTGACCCAGTAGCTGTCTTCCAAATATCCTGGCATAGAAAAGTGACTGCTTCCAGTGCTTCATCAGCTTGTTTAAACATTTCAATTAGTATTCATCAGTACCTGAAGTATTGTATACAGCTAATGCTTTCAATGAAGTTTGCACTTCTTCAGCACCTTCACTTTTTGCTCATATGCTACCTCTTGCAATAGTGAAAATGCTGACCAGTTACTTTTGGTACAGTGACTTACATGAATTATTTGCATTTTCTATTTTATATTTCCTGCATCATTCAATATTTTTCCCATAGAGCCTTTGAACTTGGCAACTTGTTTCTGGAAATTTTCTTCAGTTATTACAGATTAAGTTATGCTAAGTATGTTCTTCCTTCTTTGGTATTCTAACACTAGGTTTGCAGATTTCATTATGGTATTGGGCTTTGCCTCCTGTAGCTGCCTTTGGAATTTTCCATTCAGGTCTTTGACTTCTTTGTATTTTCTCACTTGGCTTTAGTTACTCTATAGTTATGAGAAGGTTTCTGAGTCTCTTTGGATCTCCACCTTTATCTTTTTCCCCCATCCTCTTTTTAGTGAATTTTTGCTTTCTTCCTAAATGATTTTCTTCATGTCTACTCATAGCTCATCAGATCTGTTATTAACTTTCAAAGCAACCTATCTGTTATTGAGATTTTTTGAAATTCAGGTGGAGTATATTCAATGTGTATGTAGGCTCTCCTGGACTGTGTAAAATGTTCTTCATATTTAACTTGAAATTACATATGATCAATTGATGGTGAATTCCACTGTTGGGCCCTGGTCTGGTTTTAATTGCTGATAATGAGTTTCTCCATTATGTCTTCCCACAAATGCAGTGACTTTTATTTCTGTGTGTTACAATATGGAGAAGCCTACATGTAAACATGACTTTTGTGTTGTTAATAAAAGGTATTTGCCATGAACAAATTGTAGGTTTTGCACACTTCAATCATGGAATCTCCCACTTAATTTCTATTACCAATTCCATATTTTCCAACAACTCTTTCTTCGTCTTTGTTTCAAAGTTTTACATTCCAATCAATAATTCATATCAATGCATCTGGATTGCAAGCTTGATCAAGTCCCATTGAAGGTTTTGCAGGAATTCTTTAATTTTTATCACCAATAGCTTTTTGGTTGAGACATAAATTTGAAAAAAGTATTGCATTTATTAAATTTGTTTCAAAGTTGATAGATATATTACCACAGATACCATTGTACTTCATAATTGATTTTCCAATGTCTTTCTACACAATGAATACCAAGTCATTTCTTAATTGTGTTATTCCTGACATAGTAAATATTCATGATTTTAGAATAATCAAATGTTAGGCCAAACCTTCAGATATCTACTGCATTGCAATGTATAGAGACTCTGTAGTGTTGTTCTGACACTGTAGTATTTATGGGAGCAGAAAGCCTCATATATATGAGATGATTTCACATATGAAGGATTCGGTCAGGTCCATCATAATCCATCAATACCAGCAAAGTGGTGTTGCAAATGCAAATATATTTATAGAGACTTTTTTTAAGTCTTCAAAAGCATGTTACTTGATAATAAGCATATTCTATGTCTGTTAAGTTTTAATTTGATATAACAGTAAGAGGGCATTACTATCGATTAGATATGATTAACTCAAGATAGATTAGAACTGAGATCATGATTATCCATAAGTTTTGATGACTATTTTTCTTTTAAGAAATAGGCAAAATTTGCATAAAATGATACTATGCTAGAGCTTTTTACCATAATAGATTATAAGCCTGCACATTAAAGCATTCAGAAATTGAAAAGAAAGATAAGCTCAGAGATAAACTATTACAAGCAAGCCACAGGAAAACAATGCATGGTGCAGAGAAAAGCAGTTGGCAGAAGCGTCAAATCTAGTAGGCAGTATTGTCCATCATACATAATTCCTCTTACTGGAGCCTATCTAAAGCACTATGGAAGTATTCGTAATTAATTTTTGTGAGGCATTGAAATAGATTGGCTAAGAGAAGAAATAGCATGCTGGAAATGCCTTTTTGGGGGACAAATTGTTTGTATAATGAATTTCTAGATATGACAAGCACTCATTAAACCTGAAGTTAAGGGCTAAGCCCCGGTGGTGTAGTGGTTGTGCGCGGGACTGCGGCCCACTGGGACGGAGGTTCAATTCCAGCAGTGGGGCTGGGCCACCTACTCCCACCACCGGAGAGCAGTGATGCCCCCCCCCCCCAAAAAATAGATTAAAAAAAATAAACCTGAAGTTAAGTTCTTTAAAAAGGAGTTTAGTGGCAGTGAGCATAGAGAGAAATGAGACGTATTTTGTAAGAAAACGGGTGGCACGTCATGGGATCTAAAAGATACACAGAAATCTCAAATTATCTAAGACATTAGCTTATAGTGGATGGGAGAATAATAACATCAAAAGTAGAAGCAATGATGAGAGAACATATTTATGATATTCAAATGATATATTTAATTTAACATCCTTAAATTGAATCAATTAATTTGGAGCTAGCACTTGAAATACAAATGAATGTGGATGTAACCCTTGAGGAAGCTATGTCTTTTGTCAATCAAAGAAGGAGATATAATTAGTAATAGTAAGTGGGTTAAAAAGAAGAATAAATACATTTTAAGAAAATGAAGAAGGAGTGAGTTTCTCAGGAGGAATAATGGACATTTGTAGAAAATATTCATAAATGTAAATTTTGATGTAGAAAATATTCATAAATGTAAATTTTTCCAGAAC
Source organism: Nesogale talazaci (assembly GCA_004026705.1). Classification (NCBI taxonomy): domain Eukaryota; kingdom Metazoa; phylum Chordata; class Mammalia; order Afrosoricida; family Tenrecidae; genus Nesogale; species Nesogale talazaci. Next base: position 6,053 of record PVJH01000710.1, on the reverse strand, counting down.
TGAGAACAAGTTTAATATGGTACATCATAGCTCAAACATTTATCAGCTGAAAAATCACAGAGAAGCCAGTTTAATTTTTTCCTAAAATTTGAAATCCTCAGCTATGAAATCAATATTTTATAAAACACTTATCAGGAGAATGAAATATAAAGTAACAACTTGTTGTCAAGAATTTGACTGAATTTCAAACCGCCCACAAAGCTCATGGATGCAGCACCCCAGGGGAGATGTGCCTCAGAAGATGGGTTTAAAGCATGATGAAGCCAAACTGTCACCTTGAAAGCAGAGGCAGGTCATGGCAGTTGTCAGGCTTCTGGTCTGCTGACGATAACTGGGCATTTAAGACCAAGGAACAATTCATGCACGTGGATTACGGCATTAGCCAACAATATTGAATAATTCACGGAATTTTAGACAAATGAGGACATCTGTATTGGAAGAATTACAGAATGCTCCTCTGAATGGTAGAATGGTAGGATGATGATCTTTTATGTCTAGTACTTTGAAGAAGTCAATAATTCTTGGTGTGGTATAGTAGATTAATGAATGTAGCCCTTTGAGCTACAGTTCTCCACAACGCAGTGCATTGCTAATATTTGCCTCTGTACCTGTTTTTATGATCCCATTTTGGAGAGAGTTATGTGTTCTGTTAATGAAATCTTGAATTCCTGCCTATACGACAAGGTTGAACTGCCACAGGGAATTTCCAAGACCCGACTCTTCATTTCAGGCTTAGAAAGCCTCCTTCTCCAGGCATGAGCGGGTGTTTGTGAACTGCTTACCTTGTGGCTAAGAGTCCAGTGTGTGACCACTAAACCTTCGAGAGGAGAACTAACCTCTTTCTTTGCTCTGTTCAATTTATAGATAAACCACCAATTTACTACTTTAGTGAGAAAAAACAGGAAGTTGGAATTAGGGAATAATGTTGAGATTAGACTTGGCTCATCTAACATGCACAGAAGGGATGGGTGTGTTCTAGGCCTAGCTTTTTAACATCAGAAGATATAAAAGCACCTTCATCAAAGCCCTGGGTGTGCACAAGACACATTCTTTATGTCCTCTTTGCTTCCTGACTGTGCAAGCGCAAAAGACTCATCCAGCATCACCTGGTGATGAACAGCAAGCAGATCCCAGTTATGATCTCTGAGCTCTTGTGCAGTTCTTTTGCTTGACTAAGCAAACCACAATTTTCAGAAGTTTTGCCTCTCTGTAGCCACACTGAGCAACTTGCTCAAAGTTCACTCTCTTCTCAGGATCCTGCACCTGGCTTGCATTCTGCCTGCTTTCTGTTTCCTGATGAAGTTAGCAACCTATGTCCTGCCTGGATTCCCCAATTCCCACAGGCTTGTGAGTCATCACCCACTCACATTGAAGTGGATGAAGACAAGTCTCCAGATGGAGGTCTGCTTTATGGATTTGGTACTTGCCAGCCTTTGTACCCATGTGAGTCATCTCCTTGATGGTTCTTGCATTCTTTGGAACAGTGCAATGCATTCCAGAACTCTGGGCCAAGAATGGAAATAATAAAAGGAGGAGAGGTGTTTGCTATCAGGGATGATGAAGGGGCAAAGCATTTTGGAAAAGTTGGACATTGGGACATTATTAATCTCTACCCTACTGGAACCAGATTTTCTCTGATCTTTTTAAAAGATCACTTGGTGAAATAGAACAGGTCAGTCAAAAAAGAAAGAGAGATGGGTTGACAAGTTGGTTTCAATACTGGTCTCAAATATAGCAATGCTATGGCAATGGTGTAGGGGTAGGGCTGTGTATTGTTTGTTGTGCATGGGGTCGTTAGGACTTTGGAGCTGACTCTAGGGCCCTCTCACAAAAAAAGACATCCATAGTTGCTACCTAAGAGCAATAGTACTTCTAGTAATAGCAGGAGAAAAAGGAGGAGGAGGTATCAGAATAATAGTAGTAATATTCTGTTCTAAGTTTATTTTTATCAGAAAGTTCTTATGAGTGTACAGAAACTATGACAATACAAGCAAACATTCATTGGGTACCACAGGTCAAAAGAAAAGCATACTACTGAAAGTAAATCATGCTATGAAATGACACCATTAAAGCTATATATTTATATAGTAAAGTGCAAGGATTCATAACACTTAACTCATTATACACTATCAGTGCTACTTTTTGAAAATTAAATTTTGTGTCTTTATCTATTGAGTATCAATAAATTACTATTTCAAAAGATTGTTGGGAGGACTAGATGTCATAATCTAAGAAATGCACTTAGCACATTTCCTTACATTAGAAGGAAAGATGATCTGCCCTAAGTTCTGAGATCCTAGGATGAGGTCCTTTTTGCAAGCAAAGATCAAGTCTAAGACACAAAACATGATTTTCCTGAAGTCATTAGATCAGTATTATCAGAAAGATAAAGTATTTCAGGATTCAGGAGGTTTTCCACCCAAGTATGATGATGGATACCCATAATAATGTAAACAGTTATGTTCATATTATATCAAAGGCCTATAGAAGTTGAAATATATATACATTAAATTATTTAAGGGTATTTGATTATTTTATAAGAAAATAATAAATAAGAATCTCTTAATAAGAAGTCAAATCAAGAAGATATTTTAGCATACACATAAACTTCTACAACACTCATTAAACCAAACCTACTGCCATGAAAACATTTCCCATTATATAAAGTCCCTATATAATGTTCTCAGTGCTTTGTAAGTCTTTTTCTGGAGCAGATGGCCTTATTTTTCTCCCAAGGAGCAGCCAGTGATACAATAATGCAGGATCCAAAACGTTGAAAAAAATGGAATGTTTCAGGGACATATATAAATGTGCTACTGATTAAACAGAATACAATAATTACCTCTTCATAAGATTATCATATCATTTTTGCAAGCAGAATGAACTGACATGATACAATTCTGCGTGAAATGGTCTCTTATTTAACTCATATATTTTAGAACATTAGGAACCCTGGTGGAGTAGTGGTAACATTGGTATGTGACCATGGCAGTCTTTTGAATATGGGCAGTCATTTGAAACCTCCAGCAGCTGGAAGGGAGAAAGACTGGGCTTTCTGGTCCCCAAATCAGTTACCGTCTTGAAACCCCACTGTGAATCAGCATTGCTTTGACGGCAATGAGTCTGTTTTTTTGTAATACCAGCTCTGAATCTGTTTATTTTATACAGGTGCCAGTTCACAAGCACATATAGATTGTGCAATACCTCTGCAAAATGGAGCTGGGAAGTCCCACGATGCACCATTGCCAGGGCTAACAATGCAGGTCAGGATTGCGTGTCCTTCCAAGATATAGCCAGAGAGACAGCTGTATCGGATTTTGTCTCCTATGTTGAATCTTGTCCCATGGAGAACTCCTTTCATTATTTCTCCCGGATTTCCACATGTGTGACTGGGTAAAACTGTTGAAAGGAAAGATAATTTAGAAGATATTAGCAATAAAAGCAAAAAGAAATACTTCTTTGATATCAATTATGACATAGCATAATTTTAGTTCAAAAATTAGCTAAACTCAGCATAAATTATTTTAATTATAAATAACTTAAACCAGTAAGCTGACTTTATGCTTTTTAGAAATATAATACTGTTTCGAAGTTTATGGAAAGTTATTTTAAAGGAAAAAATGCAGTCTGCTCAAATTCAATCACTTAATGATGATTACACAATTTTTTAATTTATGAAATTCTTTATTCTCAGATAGTTCAAAGCCAGGACCAAATGCAGAGCAGATTTATCTGACCAAGTGATATAAGAAATACAGCATGCATTTATAATCTCGTAGTATGCATTTATAAATCTCTCCTTATATTTGACTTTGTTCCCTCAGGAGTGGGACGGACATTGATGTGTATCCTTAATCAATGCCCAGTCAATGATTCAAGAATCAACAATTGAATTATACGCTTCTATGAGGCACTACATTACATAATGTCCCTATATAAAATCAGAATGACCTGAGACCATTATGTGTTTCTGGACCTTGTCTTGTACCCTATTTATGCACCATTGGCATGACTGAATGGTGGTCATGACTGTTTTCTATGACCTCAATTTATGCCTTAAATCCCACATGACTCTATATAATCTTCTAATCAATAAAGCAACTTGCTATTCTAATAAATAGAACTTTATCTAAAATAAACAAGCTTCATCTTGTGTCTGAACCTATGATTTCTATATTTTCATGTAGAAATTTTTAAAAAATTACTGCCATTGAGTAGAGGCCAGATCTCAATGGGGCCTGGGAGAACTGACCCTGCAAGTTTCCTGACTGCTCCTCTTTAGGAGAGCAGAAAGCCAGGTCTCTCTCATGCGGTGAGGCTGGTGGGCCCAGTTCACAGCTCAGTGTGCCTCCACTACTCGACCGGGGCTAAGGATAAATCTTTTACTGTGCTTCTGTTTTGAATTGAGAAACGTATGGCTTTCCCAGTGATGACAAGGGGCACCACAGTGATTATTGCAAGTATTTTACTCATCCCATCAGAACTTAACTATGAAGAACATGACCTATTGCAAACATAATGCAATTAGGCATTTCATACTCTGTCAAACAATGTATGAAATCACTTTCTGCACAGATACAGTATTCAGTTTATATTAATTAGAATCATTTCTGAAATCAATGAAATCCTAACTGTTTAAAACACAATAAATAAAGCACAATATAGTCTAGCCATTTTTATTCTTCTTTAAAATGAAAAATCTGCATTTAATTTCATATTTGCCACCCCTAAAGTAATAAATCTTAAAATAAGTCGTCTTATCATCTATTAAAACTGGCATTTTATTTCCTATGACTCTAATTTCTAAACATTTTCATTTTTCCAAGTGGGATTTGTGAGTTTAGAACTCAGGATGATTGTCTCTAGCAGGTACTGAGTAATATTATGGAAAGACATACAGAATATAAGAGAGAATATATAAGAATGAATGTATTTTTTTCTTTACCCTATTACTGCCCAGGAATCATTAAAATTCAAAAATCTTCTTCATGTTGTTTTAGGACATTAATTAGTCCTGATTTAGTACTAAAAACCCATTTTTCACTAGCTGTAAGTTGTAATAACTATCAAAAGGTATATGTTTACTACATCGGCTCATAGAATGTGTTCAAGAAAATAGTTTCCCAAAGAAAAGAATATCATTATTAATTTTAAATACTTTAAAATTTGCTAAAGATTACCACATATGATACATTTTATAACTAGATAAATTAAAAAATACATTCTGAAATATGGAGCATGTGGCAGTCATATACTCATGCATCAATTTCATGATTGGGAGTCTAGCCTGTCAATCTGGAGATAGCTATGAGGCCTCTGTGTGGGCACAGCTTTCTCCTGAGAATTCTGGGAAGTTGCGTGGTATTTTCCAATTGGAGAAGAGAGACTTGACTCAGTCTCAGATAGATGAACTACTGACAAGACAAAAGGACAATATGCTGACTGATCCTGATTCCTGGAGAATGGAGAAGCCAGAGGAGAAGCCACATGGGCTTGCCTTGATGGAACTAGACCTCTGGGGCTGGAGAAATCACAGAGAGACCCCTGCCAGCACTGAGATGCTCCCACCGCAAATGGATACTGTTGATGGACTCTGAACCTTGGAAACGAGGACCCATGGGGAGACCCCTGCCAGCACAAGGATGCAACTACTGCATGTGCTTCGTGAGTCAGAAGGAGACTTTGTAGACTGCTATCAGGCACATGGGCTAATATCAGATTTATGACTTTGGACTGGACTGGGTTGAGATGCTTTCTCAATGTTTCATTTCTTTTGTATATTAACCTTTCCCTTATATTCTTATGCATATCTAAGAATTTGTTTCCCTAGTCTGTCTGGACTAACACAGTGCTACAGCAAAGATTTTATTCATTTTTCTGTTATAAATCAAATTCTAAAAATATTGACTTCACCAAAAAATGACAAAACACAGTAGTATAGAAAGACCCACATGCTTCTCTGCTGTGAAACAGGATACAAATCGGTCACCAGCGGTTGTTGCTGCAGGACAAATGTTACACTACCATATTTGTATCAGTTAAACATTTTGAAA